>BLKM01000508.1:626476-646116 GCA_013340265.1 Coptotermes formosanus
TGAAATACATACGACATTATTTTACACATTTTAGCTTAGCCTGGTGCTCGCTGAGACATACGTGTGGCGCTGTGAGTGGACTCAGTGCTTCTGGAAGTGTTCGAGTGAACTGGTGAGTTCAAACGTTCTGCCCCCCCAACTTCACACTAGGCGACCCCCTGATGGTGGCGATTTACAACGCCGAAACATGTCGGGGAATATCAGTTAATATTAACCCTTTAAAGACGAAGTGTGTCTGTTTTATAGAGGGACTCAGTGCGTACCGCGCAGTAAACACTCTCAACCTCGGTTATAAAAACCAGTCAGTTAATGCTGTATAGGGAAATAATCGCTGTTTGTTCTGAGATCCACACAAAACACATAAATACACTGTGTGGGAAGAACGTAGAATTTGTGAATGTTAAACCTGGCGGTATATAAATTCCGTACCGCGCAGTAAACACACTCCGTCTCGGTTATAAAAACCAGTCAGTTAATGCTGTATAGGGAAATAATCGCTGTTTGTTCTGAGATCCACACAAAACACATAAATACACTGTGTGGGCAGAACGTAGCATTTGTGAATGTTAAACCTGGCGGTATATAAAGTCCGTACCGCGCAGTAAACACACTCCGTCTCAGTTATAAAAACCAGCCAGTTAATGCTGTATAGGGAAATAATCGCTGTTTGTTCTGAGATCCACACAAAATACATAATGCAATGTGAGCACCACGTACAAATTTGGATGTTAAACCCGGCGGGACGTAGAGTTACCGCTAGGCTTTAAAAGGTTAATAAAGAAAGGTGCATTAGTTGGTACATTTTATTCATATCCTGTAAAATGCACGGTGCTAACAATATAAAGTAATCGTGGTGTTCGGCTTACCTTTCTCTCCGCCATCAGCTTCGCCAGGGCGTCGTACACCATTTCCTGGGACGGCCGCTGGATATCGGGGAAGGCCACGTGGAGCGCTGCTCGTATCCGCTCCAGAACCGCCGCCTGCCCGGACGATGTCAGATCCAAGATAACCCAGCACAGGGCTTCTGGTAGAGGCGTGAACTGGCCCTGCGGCAGCGGCTGCACCAGGCAGTCTTCCACGTCTCCTGCGGACGAGCGACAAGAAGTTTCAGTGACTGCCGTGCACGCACTCTTTACATCACGCCGGTCGCTGTGCATACCAACAACTTTGAAATTACGAAACATCAGTGACTACCATGGCAGAAGGCGTTACACGTATATTAGTTAACCCTTAAGAGACGAAACAGCGAAAAGCACTTTTCTGTCCCACGCTCCCCGACTTCCGGCAGAGCATTGTTTTTTGGAAGGTTCCCCGGCTTCGCCCGTTTGTCCTGCTGCCAAGAGCAACGTGTAGATGGCGAGTGTGCAGTATTGGTGGAATGATACTGACAGGGGAATGTTTACAGACCCAGTCCTTACCGCGCAGTAAACACACTCCGACTCGGTTATAAAAACCAGTCAGTTAATGCTGTATAGGGAAATCATTGCTGTTTGTTCTGAGATCCACACAAAACACACAAATACACTGTGTGGGCAGAACGTAGAATTTGTGAATGTTAAACCAGGCGGTACGTACAGTAACCACTGGGCTTCATTGTTAACAGTTTCTATTCCACTCACTCTTGTAACACCACACACACACACACACACACACACACACACACACACACACACACACACACACACACACACACACACACACACACACACACACACACACAATACCAACGCGTGATATGGCATTTGTGCTGGCGAGTCAGTGTGGCAAGTTTCTCCTCCGAGCAGCCCGGTTTCCCCGTGCCAGTTACCAGTCCACCCGTGCTCCATATTCATCTCTCAGACTGTTCATGAACTTCGCGTCAACCTCGCAACAAGCCGGCACTGCTCCCCACCACCAACCGTGTGCTGTTTGACATGAACACGTGATGTGTTTACTGCGAGGAAAGAATCGAAATTTTATGCATAATTTTCATGAACTCCACGATTGGACTCGTTCAGGCGGCTACTCTGCGGCCTGTTACCGCGAAGGCCCGGGTTTGATCCCAGACCAGTCCATGTTAGATTTCTGGTGGACACTGTAACAGGTTTTTCTCCCAGTGCTTCGGTTTTCCCCTGTCAGTATCAGTCCACCAGTGCTCCACAGTCGTAATCATTTTAATACTATTCTCATAAGGACAAGCGGGCGAAGGCTGGGAACCCTCATACCAAGCAATGCTCATTCGGATATCGGAGTGTGTGTGTGTGTGTGTGAGGGGGGGGGGGGCGGCGCCGCGGGGGGGGGGGGGGCCGGACAGAAGTGTTTTTGCATTGTTCTTCCAGGTTTCAACAGAATTCACACTTCAGTCCAAGTGCTCCACTTCTTCCGTCTGCTGCACACTCCGCCAATCCCAGCTCTCCACCGTAACCACCAGCCAAACTTCACCAGAAGGACGAGAGGGCACTTGTAATGTCTGTATCCCCCTTGTTTTCTCATCCGGCTGCAAGGGGGCCGGTACAGCGACTCGCTACGGGCTGGACGGTCAGTGGATCGAATTCTGGAGGGGGCGACAATTTCAGTACCCGTCCAGACCGGGCCTGGGGCCCACCCAGCCTCCAATACAATGGGTACTGGATCCCTTTCCCGGCGGTAGCGCGGCTGGAGCGTGGCGCTGTACCTCTGCACCCCTCTGTGCTCTCACGGCCTGTTCTAGGGCGAACCTTTACCTTTACCTTCAGCCTTCAGAGGCAGAAGTCGCCGACAGCTGTGAATACAGACCAAACCTTCCTGTTTCCTGTACTTTGTGCGACGAGACGAGAAACTGGACGACACTTGGCTGCGTGTTTCGGCAGGCTGGAGGGCAGCTGGTTCGGTGTAGAGCCACACACAGCCTCGAGTGACCGTTTGTTTTCTCAGGCTTCCCTTTGTACAGACAGCAACGCTTACGAGATCGCTGGTTGCCCCCGTGTCAACGGCCGCCGCAAATGTCTCACAACTGTCGCTCTATGTTACAGTATTTATGGCCTTGAGACGTCTATTTGGACAAAATCGAACTGCTTCGAAGGAAAACAGCGATGGAATTGGCCGTATCGGGGCAGTTTAAGTGATAATATTAAATGTATGCTACCTAACATACAGGTGTCAACTCACGAGAACAGATGTGACCTTGTCAAGTGGCGGCGCAGGAAAACTGAGACCGTTAGTTTTTATGACGTACAGGCGACGTACTTCAGTTTAAAACGTACACTGGAGCGAAGTGCAGGTCTGTGTGCTGTCCGCGCGCGTTAATAACGTTGTTTTCGCTTCTCTACTGCCTGGCTAGATCTGTCCACAAATTTGACTGCAGTCCTCTTGCAACTGCTCACCCAACAAATGGCGACCCGCGATGCCACGTGTTGCACAGGCCCTGCGTGTTTCCTGCTTAAGGTCAACCCGGAGATAAATGCCCTCACCCACGCTGGCAAGGTCACAGATTTACTTGTTCGTCCACAGCAGTACCATGAGGTATTTCTGTCTTTATCAATTTGAACCGAAGGACACAAGATGTCGGCGGCGTCTGAAAAACAGCGAAAACTGTGTCCGGTGACGATACGCTGGGCATGCGATGAAGTGACAAGGCACGTGGCTACCGGTCTGACACAAACTGCAACGCCACTGAACAGCATGGTGCCTGCAGGACTAGACAAACGCGAAGATCAATGTTCGAGGTGGTACGTTGTCTTCACGACCCGCTGTACGCACCCTCAGCATCCCATTCAGAGCTAGTAAACACGGTGGCACCCAGTGCTTCCCTGACTGCGCGAACTCGTCCCAGACCTTTCGTCCTGCGATAAAACTGCTTGTTTGACAATGCTTGTTACTGACTTCGGCTACTTTGAACTCTTTGAGGCCTGAAGCACATTGAAATAATATACTGTTCCCACCTCACAAAGAACTCAGTGCACCCCCATTACAAATACCAACCGGTTAACACCGTTAACAGTGAGAATCCTAAACACACGAATGCACTGTGTGTGTGTGTGTGCGTGCGTGCGTGTCATGTAAGTTGCCGAATGTTAAAGCAGACGGTGCGCAGTGGCTTACACCGTCAGTGGCAACCCTTAATCCACTTGGCAAGAACGTTGGCCACTCGGCTACATATCAGTACCAGCCACGTTCGCATTCGAACTGGTGAGGTGCTGGTGTTACATTAACTTCTGTACTACCAAGGCAGAGATTTTCGGCGGAACAGTGGCGGCAGGTGGCAAAAGATATTTGTACAAATAAAGGCCCCGTACAAAGGCACAGTACAAGCGCGTTCGTGTGGACGGCCATACAAACTGCTCCCCAGCACTGTACATACATTCACTGCTTTGCGTCGCTACACACACCTGTTTGCTGGCGGCGAAACGCGAAGCGCTCTGGCAGAGACGGACACCAGGACAGCTGGAGCTGAACAGACTGTCCTCTAAATGCAGCTGAACTCGGTTACAACGTCATGAAAGGGACGAATATTCTGTGTCGTTACAACCGAGGAGTATAATGTTATGGTTAACAGTGAGGAGTTAGTTGGTACCGCAGGATATCTGACGCTATATACGAGGTGTCGTATAAACCGATGTCGTTATAACCGGGTTCGACTGTACTTAAAATTATTAGCAGCAAGTTCCGCAGGTGTAGGTTAATGCGACGGAATGTCGTGTGCGGCACGGTCATTTTGCGAGTTGCCCGCATGTCAGTCGGTCGGTCGCTAGCCGAGGCGGGCGGCCCGTTCCCAAGAGGCGGACAAGGGCAGTGCTGAGAACATGTTTGTTTCGCCGTAAACGTGAATCCCCGTCCCATGTAGGCACAGAAGGGGAGTAGCGGCATAGCTCCACCGTGTCCTAACCTCGGCGCCAGACGGGGGGGGGGGGGGGGGGGGGTGAGTAGTCAACGCCACACAGCGGCCGCATTACTACCCATTGTAGAAGCTGGGTGGACCTCGGGGCCGCTCTCAAGTCTTTAGCTTCAACCTTGACGACTTTTAAGGACCAAAAATTCGATGAACGTTGCTCGGACTGACATTAAGGTTGATTTCGCTGGCAGCTGGCATAATCTTCATCGGTCAGACTGGTAGTTCCGTTCTACGTTGTTTCGCTCTACGGTGTGATTTTCAGAGAAGTAACCGCAACGTTAAACGAGGACTTACTGTACACGTCATCATTTCTGTTCAACGTCTGTTCATTAAACAGCTGGAAAAAACTTACACGAAGTCAACATAAGCATTACGACGTGGCCGACAGTAATATGAGTCCGCGCTGCTGCATTCTCCGGGCACTTCCTGAGTAAAACGGCGTAACACATTAGAACGACTGCTTGAATAGTTCGGCCGAAAAATATCCGGAGTAAATATCACGACGGTACAGTTCTACATATAAAACGACTGCACATTGTGCCCTCCGTGACGCAGTACAGACTTTAGCAGGGCGTTCTTTACCGTCAGAATGCCATATGGTTTCACGGTGCACCCGTAAATGTAATTTTATTTACGCCCATAACAAAAGTACGGCCCTCCGTGTGCCGATTTTCACGAAACTCACAAAGGCTTAAGAGCAGTGCGTGCAGATCTGCTGTACCGAATTTCACACAAATCGGACAGTACACGTGGGAAGGCAGGGCAGTAATCAGCTGCCGCCAATAAGCGGAGCCTGACTTCCGCTGTGCCGCTTTTCACTAACTCAGTAGCTGGAAGGTGCATGCACATCCCCTGCACAGCTTTGAAAGGTGCACGCACATCCCCTGCACAGCTTTGAAAGGTGCACGCACATCCCCTGCACAGCTTTCACGCAGACCGGTCGAGAAATGTGAACAGTACGGAGAGAAATCCACATAAGACCTCTGAGTACAGAACGAATGTCAATTAGCCGAATTTCACGAAAATTGGTCAAACGGTTTAGCAGGCGAACGAGGCCACAGACGGAGACACGGTCTCAGCATGAGACAGTATTTTTTTTAGCTGGTAAAGAACGCCTACCCTTATTGTTACGTTCACAAAGTAAGCCAGTCACGGCGCTATATTGGTTAAAGACACGCCGACTGAACACCTCTACAGAGTTGCTATACGTTTAACATTCTCCTCTAAAATCCGTCAGACTTTCTGCATAGAACAGAAGGGTGGCGGGTTGGCAAAACGCCACCATGAACCGCCACGAACGTCCGCACCCCAAGCTGATGTCAGGGCGCCCCCCCCCCCCCCCCCGAGCGGGGCAAAACGAATTTCGGTAGCTGTCAGGATCGCCGTGCACAAGGAATGTAAAAACGTACGTTCAGCGTTTCAGCTGCAGCTTCCACGAACACGCACCGCGGAAGCTGCCTTTGCTTACGGAACCACGCAACGGGGACGCGGCGTGTCGCGCGTCTGGCATTGCTGAATGCCACGAACAGCTACTGCTAACGCGACAGTTGCACGTCCTGCGTCGTACCGCGGACCCAATACGGAACACACAAACATGACATGGGATTCACTCCAGGCACTTACCAATACGTACGGTGGCTAGGGCTTATAAGCAATGTGCAAGTATTACGGCCGAGTACTGGACTGGTCTTTTGATTTAGCTGTTTGGACATACAAACTGACAAAGACAGCAAGCATACCGCGGGCGAAGAACTCTTTATGGTCCATCTATGTACCGCCAGGTTTAACATTCAGCAATTCTACGTTCTGCCCACACAGTGTATTTATGTGTTTTGTGTGGATCTCAGAACAAACAGCGATTATTTCCCTATACAGCATTAACTGACTGGTTTTTATAACCGAGACGGAGTGTGTTTACTGCGCGGTACGGACTTTATATACCGCCAGGTTTAACATTCACAAATTCTACGTTCTGCCCACACAGTGTATTTATGTGTTTTGTGTGGATCTCAGAACAAACAGCGATTATTTCCCTACAAGAGGAAATATTACCTTGATAAAAACCTTAAACACAAAAGCATTTCCCTCTCTTGCTGCTCTGTCAAGGTCACGCTGTACTTCCAAGTGGATGGGTCGTGTCGATTTATTCTAAAGACAACTGCATTACTGTTTAATTCTTAGAGTGTATGTATAATCTATCAATGTGGCCGCGGGTTGCAGACCCAAGTCTTGGAGAAAATGCACAACGCTAATACAGAGATCACAGATACAGGGATCGCTTTGTTTTCAGTGGTCAGATTGCACTTCATATCTCTAAAGTCTTTTACCATCCCACGCTAACACAGCTGGCCGATAAAATGTATCTGTCGTTTTGCGTAGGGAGACGCATCTTCTGAAGTGTTTGCGGGCACCTGTAACACCACTAACACAAACAGACAATAACAGCAGGCAGGGAAAAGGGTTTCGTTTCACTAAGAAGCTAGCCTTCAGAGAATCAGCGAACCCCGAAATTGTTCTTTCGACTCTCAATGCAACAGGAAGAACGTCGTAAAATGTGACCCACAGGGCTGCAACTGTAAGGGCAGGCGGACAGACCTTCTCAGAACTTCCTGCCACATTTCAAACACAACAACGTAATATCTCCCAGGACAGCACGCAGAAGTAGAAAAATAGGCAACTAGTTGTAAAGCGGGGGTGAAATGCAGCGCGATACAAAGTAAACGGTCACATATATTTATGCACGTAAATGTATTCTTTCGTTAAATATTAGTTTTCCATTGGGCCAACACCACTTTACGCAGTTTATCTTCCAAGCACTTTGCTTTGGCAATGTAAACACGCAGGCCAAGCTGAAGCACTGCTCCCGCGCCGTGCTGCCGACGGGATTAAAATGGCCCCCGCCTTGAAGGGTTCATGTAGTTTACATGAGAGTCTTTGTCGATCCCAGTGGCCGCGCGGTCTGTGGCGTGCGTCTGCGGCCGTTCGAATCCCGCCGGTGGCAAGGCTGTCTGTCTCTTTTGAGTGCTGTGTGTTGTCAGGTAGAGGTCTCTGCGACGGGCTGGTCACTCGTTCACACAAGTCCGTGCTTTGATCTGTTCACAGTCAATACCTTTACCACATGCGGTGTTTGTGATTTTAAACATCTTGTCTTGACCTTGGCACAAGGTTTGTACACCTGATGGCAGTGCAAACAGCCATATCCACTGGCACTGTTAAAATACCGTTCATCTTACAGAAACATTTGCAACCGAAAGTTTTAAACCTTCAGACAGAGATCTCGTGGGCCTGTTTCTGAAATAAAGTGGATGAAGTTTGGTTACAGCTTCCTGTGACGCAGGACTTACACTGATGTCGATACAGCAGCTGACTAACAACTAATTCAAACTTACTCCGCAGTTCTTATGGCGCGCACGCACCTGCAAACATTGTTCGGAACTTTGACAAAACTTGTTTACAAACAGTGCGCCGATCATGCTTGCGTACCGTTGGTAAACAGTCGACGAAAACAAAGGTTTCGGAAGTCGGATCTCCTTCCGTCTTCAGGCGGAGGACGTGACGCTACAAAGTTCTTTTTGAAACCCTAAAAACTCTACACTCCGCCCAACCACTGCTGGTCTGCTGTGTTTCGTACGATTATCAGAATAATCGCTGCTTATCTGGATAAACAGCATCAGCAGGTCGGTCTCTGGGGCACAGCACCAGTGTGTCCTCTGTGATGTACGATCTGTATTATTATGCATTACACAGATGGCCACCCTTACCAGAAGGACGAGCGGGCACTGCCTGAAAACTTTCACAGCAGTACTATTTTGCACCCCCCCCCCCCCTAATTAAGAAATGTGAGATTTCTAGACCATGTCTCCGTACCAGTACCTTGCCCCCCCCCCCGCGTCAGTACCATTCCACCATTGTTCCGTACTCATCCACTCATCTGTTTCGGAAATCGGGGAGCACTGGACAGGCAGGTGCCGTCACTCTGCTAACGGAATTTCTGTCTTCCAAAAAGGTCTAGGGCCTAAGCAATCTGCTATCCACTGGCTATCGGGGAATCACTGCTCGCGGTGAAGCGGTTGGTGGAGTGAAGCTTACTGCTAACCTCCAACTGGTGCCGAGGTTAAGAATGACAGGAGACATACCTTCACTCATCCACATACTTTCATCGTGTGCACAGGGCCAACAGCACGTCTTTCACTTTTTGCTACACAAATGCACAGGGAAGAAAAGCAAACTCTATACCTAAGGTTCACGACAAAAGTGCGGAGAAAAGGGGTTAAAACTCCATGCATTCTTACCCACTTCACTAGATGTACGCGAGTCATTAGGCGCACGGAACTGTCACTTCAGGTCCAGCGGCCAGATGCTTTGAGGGCGAGAGCGAAGAAAAAACGTCCCTGCCTTTCCCTGGCAACGAACTGCGGCCTTCATGACCGTACAGTCACTGCGACAACGAAGCACTAAACGACACGATCAGAAATTGTCGCGGCCGGCTGAAGCAAGCAGCCCTGTAGCAGTTACACGTTACATTTGCACGTACCTCAGTGTGTTGGCACGGGGAGGGCCAGAGACACAAGACGGATGTTGCACGGGTAGTGAGATGCTACAAGGGAATTCAACTACAGCTGGGGGCCTGCAACAGCAGCCCCTGGAAGCATGAGGTCCGCGCGGTAGGACTGTTTCAACTTCTCTCTCTGCACTGTTTGCCATGTGAATATGGGTAACGTGTGTATCACTACCGTTTAAGGGGAAGTAGTAACAATACGCACGTTGCCGACTCTTTCAACACTCTGAAGACCAACACAAACTTGAATTACAGTGCAACTAGTATGCTGATGCCTGGCGAACCGGGCAGGCTAGGAATACCCATTTACATATTTCCGTGGAATCCCTGCAACCCGATGGGGCAAGGCACACTGTGGAAACCCCACGACCCGAGCAGGGAAGACACACCCATTCACTTAGTTACATTTGAAAGCTCGCGACTCGTGGGTCCAAGGAACACTCCATGTACGCAGTTACTGTGGAAGCCCCGCGACCCGAGCAGGGAAGGCACACACATTTACTTAGTTACATTTGAAACCTCGCGACCCATGGGGCAAGGCACAGTTCATGCAAGCAGTTACTGCGGAAACCCCGCAATCCGGGTAGGCAAGGCACACCCACTTGCTTAGTTACCTTTGAAAAGTCGCGACCCGGGCGGGCAAGGAACACTTCATGTACGCAGTTACTGCGGAAACCCCGCGATCCGGGCAGGCAAGATACACGCTTTTCCGTAGTTACCACGGAAGCCTCGCGATGTGGGCAGGCAAGGCACACCCATTTACGTAGTTACCGTGGAAACCTGAACAGTGTATATGCCTGTGTATTATAATTTCGCAGTGGTGCCCGCAGTTATCGTGAAAACCCGAATAATGTGTGTGTATGTATATTATACTGTCGTATTAGTTCCCGGCGAACCTCTACGTAGCTAACGTGGCAACCCCAATTAGTCGTGTCTGTTACATACCATCCGCGGGTCCGTCAAACTAAATTCTATGCCTTGTCTTTTCCTGCCATTTGGTGGCGGTCCGTGAAACTCCAGTGTGGGAGTGTGACAGAAACTTACAATGTTACGGTGTATATAAGATGGGCTTACTGCTTGCAGAAGGCAAAGGGTTGAAGCATTTGAAGGAAAAGCCATACCATAAAACCCCATACAATGATTTGTTTTTTGTGGAGAAGGACGCCGCAGCAGACGCTACGGACGCAACGCAACCTTAAGGCTTCTTGTGCAACCTTTTGATGAAGCTTATTATTATTATTATTATTATTATTATTATTATTCGCATTTTCCTGGTAAGGGAGCACCGATGGAATGAAATTGACAGGGAAAGACCAAAATACTTGGGGAAAACCTGTCCCAGTGCCACTTTGTCCACAAATCCCACGTGGTCAGAC
Organism: Coptotermes formosanus; assembly: GCA_013340265.1. Lineage (NCBI taxonomy): Eukaryota > Metazoa > Arthropoda > Insecta > Blattodea > Rhinotermitidae > Coptotermes > Coptotermes formosanus. The sequence goes on from BLKM01000508.1 coordinate 637,260, forward strand.
CCAGGATCAAATTCGGGCCTCCGCGCTGGGAGACCGGCGGCTATCCGCCTGAGCCATGGCACGGTCTTAAATCATAAGTTACACCAAAGAGAACATTGTTTACGAACATTCCCTTGCTATTTTATATCTCTGTGATTGACCATTTAAAGGCTGAGATTGCGCTGAATCATATATTACAGGCTTATTTCGTACCGCGCAGTAAACACACTCCGTCTCGGCTATAAAAACCAGTCAGTTAATGCTGTATAGGGAAATAATCGTGTTTTGTTCCGAGGCCCGTGCAAAACACTTAAAACTGAATTATATTACAGGCTGAGTCCGTACCGCGCAGTAAACACCCCGTCAGGGTTCTAAAAATCAATCATTTAATGCTGTGTGGGGAAAGAATCGCTGTTTGTTCCGAGTTCCATACAAAACACGTATATAAAGCTGAATCATATTACAGGCTCAGACCGTACCGCGCAGAAAACAGTTCTCTGTATTTACGTCTCCTGACATCTAGTGGCTGTCTGTGGAACTCCAGCGTTTTCATAGTTGTCCTGCCATCTGGCGGCAGCACATGAAACTCCAAGTGTCACTTACCTTTGGACCTTACTCAATTTTATATTAGATACAGCATTAACTGACTGGTTTTCATAACTGAGACGGGGTATGTATACTGCGCGGTACGGACTGGGTCTTTAAACGTAATTTGGGTTAATCTTACGTAATCACTCAGTACACGGTCAATATGCTATCAGGATACGCTGACAACTTCTGTATTGTGTAAACAAGTAGACAAGAACATCTAAACTCAAGTTGTTATGGTTTTTTTTTCCTGAAATCCTAAAAAAGGCACAATTCACGAAATGAAATCTAAAGGCACAAAAAAGAAACCGCCGAACGAGCAAGCGAGCCACAACTATTACAATATATGCACATTACCTGAGTTGTTCCAGTCCCTTAACGTACCCACATTTTCTGACTTTTCGTATTTTCCACAATGCACATCCGCTCTAGTTACAAATGATTCAGTCGCACTGGCGACTTTTTTCACCGCAACTTCGTGCTTTCACTCCTGCACTTTACACCTGACTGGGTACTGACTCGGCAAGACGAGCGTTTCGACATCGTGCTCACAACACGTCTTGTCGTTACCGCAGGACCATTATTTTATCTGACAACTATCGGTTTGTCACTTCCTCTCAGCCCGTTTATCGTATTAACGTCATCCACGGACAGTAACAAACCCTTCGGGTTCCACAGGACGGGAATTTTATTCATCAGCTGAGCCACTATCAGCTTTCGAAGAGCTCTGCTCCACGGAGCGACCGGTTAAGTCAAGAAAGACTTCTTGCGGATTTTACGAAACTCCGGCGGAAGCAAGCCACAAAGGTTCAGTAAGTGACGAAACGCACACGTAATGTAGACGAAAAACTACAGGAAACGATAACAATAGGAGATGACGTAACAGATCGGCCCACTTTTATGAACTGCAGTCTTGTTAAGATTCCAGTCCAGCGGTCTGCAGCTCCAGCAGAACGCGGAACAACTGGATAACTCTGGAGTTTAAGGCGGCCCTCACAGCGGTGCTTCTGCAGGTTCTGCGATGTGACGCTGTGTCGTCAGGCGAGTGACTGCCGACGTTTCGACGGACTGTGGTGTCTGCATCTTCAGGGTCCAGTTGCCCAGGAACAGTCGCCGAAAAGAAGGCAGCGCGTCGTACAATGAGCCAATGGCACGGTGCCACATCACAGACTTGAATCTCAGGACTTCAGTTAAAATTAAACACCTCGTTAAAATTAACTGCATGGCGCGAAGTCTTTCTTGAAAAGCTGACAGTTACTCAGCTGGTCAAGTAATTCCCCGAATCTTACGGACCCAGAAGTTCATTACCGTGTTCACAACAGCCCACCACTTGTCCATATCGTGGGCCAGATTAATCCAGGCCACGCCACGCATTTTATTATTATTATTATTATTATTATTATTATTATGCTCCCATCTATGCCTAGACCGTCCAAGTGGTCTCTTGCCCTCAGGTTTGCCCACCAAAACCCTGTATGCACCTCAACCCTCCCCCATACCTGCTACATACTCTGTCCATCTCATTCCTCTCCATTAAGACTACATCACACTTTTAATAACAGTCGCAACACATGCAGTCAAACTCGGTTATAACGTCACGAAAGGGACTGAATACAGTAAACATGTACATTTCTTCATTAATATGTTTTAAAGACCGACTGTGAACCTGCCGATAACGTGAGACAGGTCGAAACATGTAGTTCTGTATAACAAACAGAATGCAGCTGTGTTTGGACAGACACTGATTTTATTCTTTCTACTATTAACAACACATCGGGATGGCGTTCTTTAGAACTGCGACTACTGACTTTCAAACCTCTCAGCTGACGTACGACGTACGCTCCACCTCTCAGCTGACGTACGACGTACGCTCCACCTGACCATCGCGGCAGAGCAAACATGTCTGAGCTAACGGCAAGTGACGCAAATCATTCTAAACCCGAAGCTTGCACCATCTGTGTTGTCTAAGGTTAACACAGCGGCAACAAGCGGGTCATGACACCGTGCAGTCTACGGGAACACGTCAACCGGCTCAGACTAGAAGTCGCGGCCTCCCGAACAGAAAGCGGCAGTGCTTAACAGCTGGGCGAAGTTAGGCAGTGCATAATGGAAACATCAGTGGTCAAGAAGCAGGAATGGGGCACACCGTACCGTGAAACTGACTGTACACTACACAAGGGACACTTGCAGATCAATAAACACTACATCACAGTCCCGTCACGTCCCTCACAGGGATGCCAACATCACAAGAATGTAAAGGAAATGAGGGACTCAGCAACTTCAAAGAAACGCAAAGTGACAACCGAATTGATGACACAGGCACAGAGAGAGAGAGAGAGAGAGAGACGGAACGCGTGCTGCACGCCCCGTGCAGTTCATCCTCCTCGGTTTAACCACACTGCATGGACGGCGTCCACCTTAAGACGCTAATGGTAGCTCAGCTCACAGTTCATAACCGTGCAAACAACAGCCCCCACCGCGCGATATACGGCCTACTGAGACACACACATCCCGCAAACAGCCTAACAACCACGTCCTTTAGATTAATTTTAATATTATTCTCCCATCTACTCCCTGCTCTTAGAAGTGGTCTTTTACCTTCAGAGTTTCCAAAAACATATGCGTTTCCAACATCTCCACGCGTACTATATGTCATGCCTATCTCACATTACTTGTACTGGTCGCCCTGTAACATTCAGTGAACAGTACAGATCATGACGCACACCCCACGCCCCCTCCCCCCGCAGCACCCAGTTCACAGACGCCCAGTCTGTACACAAACCACCTTGCCACACATAACGTTACTGTGCGACGCTCATCTACAGCGACCTGTGCACACACACAATCGCCTTCGGGGGCATCAGTCAATAACCACACACGTGGGACGGGAACCACGTGCAAGGCAAGTGGCACAGACTGGAGAAAAGTGCATAATCAGGAGCTTCCATCATTGTACTGTTCACTGAATATTGTTAGGGCGCTGAAGTCAAGGATGATGATATGAATACGGCGTGCAGAGAGTGTGAAGAAGAGAACTGGAAACGTAGTGTTCGTACGAAAACATGAAGGAAAGAGACAACTCGGAAGACCTAAATGTAGATGAGATACTATTAAACTGAATTTTACATATATAGGAATGGAGGGCGTGGACCAAATATAACGATCCTGTCCGTACCGCGCAGTAAACACACTCCGTCTCGGTTATAAAAACCAGTCAGTTAATGCTCTATAGGGAAATAATCGCTGTTGGTTCTGAGATCCACACAAAACACATAAATACACTGTGTGGGCAGAACGTAGAATTTGTGAATGTTAAACCTGGCGGTATATAAAGTCCGTACCGCGCAGTAAACACACTCCGTCTCGGTTATAAAAACCAGTCAGTTAATGCTGTATAGGGAAATAATCGCTGTTTGTTCTGAGATCCACACAAAACACATAAATACACTGTGTGGGCAGAACGTAGAATTTGTGAATGTTAAACCTGGCGGTATATAAAGTCCGTACCGCGCAGTAAACACACTCCGTCTCGGTTATAAAAACCAGCCAGTTAATGCTGTATAGGGAAATAATCGCTGTTTGTTCTGAGATCCACACGAAACACATAAATACACTGTGTGGGCAGAACGTAGAATTTGTGAATGTTAAACCTGGCGGTATATAAAGTCCGTACCGCGCAGTAAACACACTCCGTCTCGGTTATAAAAACCAGTCTGTTAATGCTGTATAGGGAAATAATCGCTGTTTGTTCTGAGATCCACACAAAACACATAAAAGTGCAGAGTCTGTCACAGAAGGTGCTGGCAGTACACACTGCTGCTGCCGCCACCTTCTGCATCACAAGCCGTCCGTCTGCTCTGCAGCTTCCTGGCACCAGCAGGCGTCTCCACTCCACGGCTCAGTGGGCAACTGTGCACCGGGCACAAGGATCGAGTCCGAACCCTCCGGAGAATTGGTTTTGCGATTACAGCAGCCAAGTGAGACACGTTTAATTAACGTCTGCACGTGGACGGCAGCCAGCAAAATGGCGACCGCTCCACAGAGCTCGCAGCTCTGCCCCGAATATGTGGTTCTCAGGCAGCCTGCATGTCTGCCCCACTGCCCGCCGCACGTCAGGAAAATGTTTGAACGTTTCATGGAGCTGCACATCGCAAAGGAACATCGAACACTTTCTGGGCCCTACCGCGGTAGCTCAGTCAGTATAGTGCCTGGCAAATTAAAATCCAATTCCGACGAAGGCGAAAATTTTTGTTTCCTTCGTAACGTCGAAATGGGCTCTTAGGAACATCAACCTGATACCGTGCCGAGGATAAGAATGTGCGGAGCCGCACCTCCATTCTACAATATGTATGTCCTCATTAGACGCAGTACAACTTGATCTGTTCCTGTAGCGCTGCGCTGCAACCCGCACATCATTGTCTGACACTGCCCGTATTTAACTGCAAACGGAACAGAGCGCTTGGAACACCCACATCCGGTTCGCAGAACGACACTGAAAAGAATCCTAACGAATTTTGATACCAGATCGTGAACGCGATTCGTCTGAGGGCAGAGTCCAGTGGTGGGCTGTTGTGAACACGGTAATGAACATTCGGGTTCCATAGGAAGGAAATTTCTTGATCAGTTCAAAGCAGGCCTTATGCCAGAGAAACTCCCCCCATCAAGTCGCAAAGGTCATCAGCCTACGCGACCCAAGTGCTGACCTCACACGCCAGACACCCCTCCAATGTTCCCTCCCCCTCCCCCCTCAAAGGACATTTGTGCCACTATGTCATTCGTATGACCACGTCAAGGCGCGAAATCCGTTAGCGTAAGCACAATCCCCGTTATAGTCACAAGGCCCCCTTGTCACAGCCCAGAAATCCGACGCGTGTCGCCCGCGGGAATGGCTGAAGCCTTGGTTTTCAGCATCTACGCATCCGCGAATGCGTGAGGCGAAATTCCGTTATCACGCAACACTTGACCCACTGGCAGCCTACTGTATGGTTGTGGTTCGTTACAGACCATGTGCGTGACTATCACGTGATCACGACTGCGTCATCACCGATCCATATCACGCCCCTGTTGCATTCTAGTCGATTTCTGCGTGCCACGCAGACCTGTCGGTACAAACAGGTTGATTTTCAGCAGTGGAAGTGTGAATCCTTCAGCGGTATTTTGGTTGAAAAATTCACCCTGCTGTGTACCAGTCGGGTCACAGCACTTAATGTGGTGCGGAACAAAACACGGGGCCGTGGTGTGAGGGAGTCGAACACTCGCTCACTTTACTGATGCAATCATCATCATCATCATCATCATCATCAGGAACGCGTCTACGGTCTGGATCACAGAATCTGTTGCTTTGAAACTCGACGTGCTGTCCGTCTTTACTGACCAACTGACAACGCGAACCCCCCCTCATACCACACACAAGACTTGCCCGTTCTCTTCTAGTCAATTCACCGTCCTACAATCTAACCACGCCTGTGGTTATTTTACATACACACTGCAATGAAAACGACGCTGTGACCTACAGATCACAGGCTCTCCTTTTTAAACCCACCATCCCGCAAGCGCAATTACGCATTCACGGCTGCGGGGTTCTTAAAAGCCGAGGCTTACGACATCGCCAGGCATATCACGCAATCACGGATGCGGGGGTCTTCGAAACAAAAGCTTACGACACAGGCACGCAAATCACGCATTATAAAATGATGGGTTCTTCAAAACTTAAGATATTGCTATGGAAATCTGACATTCACTGATGCGTGGTTCTTGAAACGCACAGCTTAACGGCCCACGCGACGTCGACTTGCGCGATTCTAAGAAAGCTTTTTGGTTAGCGCCCTACTGTCGCAGCGTCAGTGGCTCCGTACAGTCTGTGCCGCACGCAGCTTGCACAGCTGACACCGGGGCGGTGCAACACGTACATGCTCTTTCTTTGGCAGCGGGACGGTGAATCCTGAGGGCCACATCTTCGCGTGGCGTGACGTGCCGGTGCCAGCAACCCGTGCTGACACTGCTGTCAGGGTCGGCCACACACGGCAGGCGCGGCCCCCCCCGCAACGCACAGAACTTCAGTTCCTGCCGCACAACGAACACATCGCGTCTCTAGCCCGACGCGGTTCTCATACCGATGTTGCTGAGGATTCTGGTCTTCCACGATGTGACGCTGTCGTTGCGTGAGTGCTTTCCGACGTTTCGAACGATCGTACAGCTATATGCAGAGTCAAGCTGTTCAAGAGAATGAACTGCTTGCCCATGGACAGCGTCAAAACTCTAAAGACCCGAATCCTTTCCTTCCAGATCCTTGCCAGTTCGGCATTCACTGTACAAGCATAGCGTCCGGACACCGCCGCAGTCGGTCAGGCTGTTGTCAGCAGTTCACGTGAATCCCGCAAACAAACGGACCCGCCGCACTCACAGCAGTTTTCCCATATTAGGGCAACGAGAACGAGGACGGACAGCTTAGCTAAAGTGGGGCCACGAACTGAACGAACTCAGCCAGGGACATTCACTGTGCACACTTGTCGGTCTCTGCTGACACAACACATTTACTGCACGGTGGTGGTAACCATATGCACCATCGTGCGAGATTTGACGATCTCTCACAGCGGTGCTTCTGAGGATTCAAGTCGTCAGCGATGTGACGGCTATGTCGTTCGGCGAGTGGTACCCGACGTTTCGGACAAACAATGCCTTCTCAAAACGCCAAGCGGTAATTTCAGGATAATTACATTCCTTCGAAACGTCGGCAACCGCTCACCTAACGACATGTTTCCCTGCACAGCACTAACCGATCGGTCTTTGTAACAGAGACGGAATGTGTTTACTGTGAGGTGGGAACTGATTTTTCTCCTGTAACATTATACATCAGCCCTTGTTTTAACCCCAGTTGGGTTCCTGAAAAACTGGGCGCGAATAAAAAAAATGATACAGCCATCAGAAATAGGACGCAGACAGCCAAGTGGCGTTAAACCGAGAATTAAGAAGTGGGTGTAAATTGGCACGGGGCGTTAAAGCAGAAAGGTGCAGAACAAGGGCTCAGTGTGTACATAAAATGCAGCCTTCGATTCAGTGGTGTATGGAGGGCGCACAGGCGCTGAGGAAAGGCGCTACGTGTATCATTCTGCTGTTTCCTATCCATTAATAAAATGAACCCCCAACACAACTGGCAATTACAGAACTACATAAGTGGTCTTTGGGCACGGGGAATATGCAGAGGCTATCCTTTTGCTTAATGAAGCACCACGCAATGACGAGGTATAGGGGAGTGGAGGTACAGCTCCCCGCGTTATTCACCACAACATTGGGAAGAAGTAACTTCACGTCCCGGCCGCTTTATCCTTAGCCGTACAGTATCGGGACCCATTGATCAGGCCCCAGAGCGGGTGTTAATGCTTTGAAGAAGACACCCCTACGAAACGCACTAATACACTTTGAGGGAACAAACTGGATACTCCGTACGTCACAGTGGGTGGTGCGTGTGGCCACCGCGATGTCCTAAAGACCGCTGGTCCTGTAGTACCAGTACCGTGAAGCGGGCGTACGGCTGATTGCCTTGGTGCAGGCTGCAAGACCGCGTCTGTGAACACCAGAGTGCGCTGTACAGACAGACGTGAAGCCGGAGCAACGCGAATCCGTACGGGTTAAAGGCTTCATCAGTTCTGTGCGCTGTCTGTAAGCCACCGCCATATTTCACACGACCTCTCCGCTGAACACTGTCAAGGTCAGACCCTTGTCCCCGTTCTCTTACCTTGCCGAATGCTGACCACAACGCAAGGCCGCACTTCAAGAACTCCAACAGGGACCACGGCTGCTACCTCTTGGGCATCGGAGCCGACGCGACCATCTGGCGCACTTTACATACGTACAATAAAACACAGCGATCCCACGCCAACCGCCACATTACGTTTAATGCTCCCGGGGCTTCTAATCTAACCCGCTAAAGCCCAATGGTAACTACACGTACCGCCAGGTTTAACATTCACAAATTCTATGTTCTGCCCACACAGTGTATTTATGTGTTTTGTGTGGATCTCAGAACAAACAGCGATTATTTCCCTATACAGCATTAACTGACTGGTTTTTATAACCGAGACGGAGTGTGTTTACTGCGCGGTACGGACTTTATGTACCGCCAGGTTTAACATTCACAAATTCTACGTTCTGCCCACACAGTGTGTTTATGTGTTTTGTGTGGATCTCAGAACAAAAAGCGATTATTTCCCTATACAGCATTAACTGACTGGTTTTTATAACCGAGACGGAGTGTGTTTACTGCGCGGTACGGACTTTATATACCGCCAGG
>BLKM01000508.1:651099-666232 GCA_013340265.1 Coptotermes formosanus
TTGTGTGGATCTCAGAACAAACAGCGATTATTTCCCTATACAGCATTAACTGGCTGGTTTTTATAACCGAGACGGAGTGTGTTTACTGCGCGGTACGGACTTTATGTACCGCCAGGTTTAACATTCACAAATTCTACGTTCTGCCCACACAGTGTATTTATGTGTTTTGTGTGGATCTCAGAACAAACAGCGATTATTTCCCTATACAGCATTAACTGGCTGGTTTTTATAACCGAGACGCAGTGTGTTTACTGTGGGGTACGGACTGGGTCCCTACATATCAATTAGATTAATCTTACTCTTTGGTCGCCGGTCTCTCTCACAGCAGATATCCGGGTTCGATCCCAAGTCAGCCCATGTGAGATTTGTGGTGGACACAGCGGCACTGTGGCAGGTTTTTCTCCCAGTACTTCGGTTCCCCCTGTCAGTATAATTCCACCAATGCTCCATACGCATTTGCATCTACATGTCGCTTTTACAAGAAGGACAAACGGGCGAAGTCTGGGAACCTTCAAAGAACTCAGTGCTCTTTCGGAAATCGGGGGGCAGTGGATGACAAAGTACTCGCGAACTGTTACTATTTCAAGCGGTTAAAAAATCGAGGGATGAAGCCCCCCCCCCCCACCCCCACGAGTCATCTCCTCCGTCATACACGAATAACACGGCAGTCAGTGGTGGCCGCCATTACAGCAATCTGCAGACGCACGCTCACCAAGCTGGACGCACAACGCGCACGCCGTCCTCCTGCGGCAACTTCTCTGACAGCCGTGCATTGCGTGAGGACTTCAACTAATGACGCAGGCGTACACGTGTGAAACGAGTCGGCGAATACCAAAAGGCGGTCGCGTGGCGCAGCAACACACGACCGCGATTATTAACCGTTTATGGCCCAGTGGTTACTATGTGTACCGCCTGGTTTAGCATTCACAAATGCTACGTTCTGCCCACACAGTGTTTTTATATGTTTTGTGTGGATCTCAGAACAAACAGCGATTATTTCCCTATACAGCATTAACTGACTGGTTTTTATAACAGAGACGGAGTGTTTACTGCGCGGTACGGACTTAATGTACCGCCAGGTTTAACATTCACAAATTCTACGTTCTGCCCACACAGTGTATTTATGTGTTTTGTGTGGATCTCAGAACAAACAGCGATTATTTCCCTATACAGCATTAACTGGCTGGTTTTTATAACTCAGACGGAGTGTGTTTACTGCGCGGTACGCGGTGAATGTATACTTGTATATGATCCAGTTTACTTCCGTTCCTTCACAACTTGAAGTGTAGCTCTGCACACAGCGCTCCCGACACACTCCCCTGTCATTCCCTCCCTTCTCGTGTACGCTGTTCTTATTCCAATTATTTCTTCGTATTATCGCATTTGTTCCCCCTTCCTTTCTTTCTCTCCCGTACGTTACAACAATCCACATAAACCCCTCAGAGCTTAGCACTGCATGATAACAATGAAAGTACCAGCCACGCTAACCTCCGTGTCTTTTGAAAGTTTTCCGCGCGGTCCGCGACCTCAGCGACCCCAAAGTAAACTCACAGTGGATTTTAGGCGCGTTCGCAAAACTTCGAAAAGCGACTATGAGCTTCGTCATGTCTGTCTGTCCGTCCGCACGGAACAACTCGGCTCCGACTGGACGGATTTTCGTGATATTTGAAATTCCAGGATTTTTCGAAAATCTGTCGAAAAAATTCAAGTTTAATCAAAATCTGACAAGAATAACGGGCACTTTACATGAAGACCTGTGTACAGTCATGGTAATATATCGATGAATTCTTCGTCGAGTGAGAAACATTTCAGACAAAGCTTGCACCGACACGCAGGACACAAATTTTATGTTAAGCAGCTTTTTTCCCGAAAATCGTACCGTTTATGAGATAATGTGGAAAAATATGGTCGAGCGGGACAAGGCCACAGATGACATATTATATGGCGCAAAAAAGCTGCGATATGAATGCCGGGTAACTAAGGCAAGAATGCAGACACCCTATCATAATATGTAATGCTTATTGCTTTTCCACGGCAGCAATGGTCACGCGAACGCGCCTCAGCGTTACAGTGGACGTACACTGCCTGTCCTGTATGCTTATACAATGACGCAGCAGCATGCAGACTAAGCTGCATTACCGAGCCACGTGTCGAGGCCACTTTGACAATTAACGTCATCTGCCAGCAATGACAGTAACTACGCCGCCAATAAGCAAACAACACATAGCATGCACAACCGCTCAGCGGAATAATCGCTGCCAACTGATACTCACACGAAACACAGGCACGCCGCGTGCACAACGTGAAGCGTTGTGTAATGTTTGCATATCTGTTAACGTGTATCGGCACTTCACGGCACAGCGCACAAACATTGCAACTGTCTCCCCACAACAATTCACTGTCAAGATCCACGCGGGACTGTGCCTACAATGTACGCAGCAAGTGTGCTGCGAGATACAGGCCGTACGCAGTTGTTGACGAAGGTTCAGGTCTGAAGACGTAGGCAGCACGCCGTCCGAAACGTCGGCAACTTTACCAGACGAAACGTCGTGACATCTAATCTTATTATTGATCCATTATGGATCAATAACAAGATTACACCTGCCACACACCAAGTATATTGAATTTAACCACACTGTGCGAGATCTTACGTTTTTCAGTTCAGCTACAGAAATCACCACCACTGCTAGCGCAATGAACGATACTTCCGTCAGTTTAAATGTGTGTGTATCGACTCCCTGAAGATGGCGGAGTTCAGCCGAAACATGTGGCAGTAAACAAGCGACTGTATTGCTGTGTATGTGAGGCTGCACGTGTTTGTTTTATAAATGAGAACTCTGCACTTTGTCCCGCGGTGCAACTGCTGTATATGTTTCGCTGTTTCTCACAACCGAACAGTGATTATTACCCTGAACAGCATTAACCGGCTGGTCTTTATAATGGGGACGGACTGTGTTCTCTGGGAGGTAGGAACACTCATCATTTGCGCGAGAGTTCCAGAGCCTGCGGCAGCAACCAGCAAATTCCCGACGAGGTGCTGGTTCCACTTCTCGCCGACCACATCAGCGGACTGTGGAGGGTGTCGACAGGAAGGGGGTAATCGCACCTCGGCTACACGTTAGGCACCTGGGCCTGCTCAGGGGAGAGACAACTCGCCCGACGCCTCGGCTGAGAGATACTGGAACTCTGCGGGCCAGTCCAGGCTGCCCGTAAAGGTGGTGGCCACGTCGACACAACGAACTGACACTGTGCCGGGACATGGCCTGCATCGCCACCCACCCTCCATGGAAGCCTTCCACCAGGTCGCACGTACGCTACCGAGCCACTACGGGTTCGAAGTCCAGACATGCATGTAACTACATTTGTTCCGCCCCCTAACGACACACCGCCATTTGTGCCTGTCGTATAGTGTGACACGTCAGAACCGTCAAGACGGGACACCGTTAATGTAAGCACGATCCTGTCCCCCCGCGCAGCCGCACAATTTTTGTTTCCACTTCAGGCAGTTCAGATTCCCACATTACATGACGGTACTGTGGGTTGGCAGCTGGCGCGGCGTGTGAAAGGCCTAACGAAAGGCAAACCTCAGGACAGTCGACTTTCTGAATGAAATTCGATCCCCACAAGTGCGCCAATACGACCGACCGATCGCCATCACATCTGCACCTGGCCGGCAGGCGACACACATTCTGCTGCGGAAAAAACTGGCATTGACTTACTTTGCGCTGAGGCAGGGCGCTTTCCCTTCTATCTTCATTACAGCGGCCGCACGACGGCTCGCGTTTCCGGCCGAACGCACTGGCCTGGTCTCACTCGCAGCACTACGCAGTCAGCAGGCAGGTGTTCGTAACTCGGCACACATAACAAAACATAAATGTCGTCACGGTTCCAGTTTCCTACTGCGGAAGTGACACCCAGCACCCGGACATGTTCATGGGATTTATGGTGTACAAATACAATCGATCGCCTATGTCAGTTTTCGTAACAGTAAACACAACACTTACAACAACAGCCGTCTGTCGCACGTTTTGGCTAACTCCACGTGTATGTTACAGCGGTCTGCATCCGGTTCTTGTGTCTCTACACGCAGAAATCACAACTCAACGTGCATTCTAACCTCCCGAGCTGACTTTCGTCAGGTGCGCAGCGGGGGAACAAGTTGGTATTTAGATTTGCCCACGCTGTTTACGCCGTGCAGTTTTACTGAATTATTAACCAGAAAAGTACCGTCAGAGGTTCACTTTCATTCAGACATGTTTCGGTGGAGTATGTACCACCATCATCAGGGAGTCAGTTCACACCGCGCGCTGGGACGCCACTGGCGAGGCAGACTTTGTGGCACACACATTACAAGTGTGCACTGCTGTTGGCAGTTTTTCTGGTGCATTCGTACTTCGATGTCTGCGTATCTGGGAGTAATGTACTTACCGCAGCACTGTTTGTTAAATCGTCACCCCACTGCGCGCGCGCGCGCGCGTGCGTGCGTGCGCACGTGTGCGCGTGTGTGTAATCGACTATTTCAGTTTTTGTAACGGCAAACACAAGAACAAACAGCCGGTGTCCCGTCCACGTTACACCTACTGTCACCTACTGCATGCTTCGACTGTGCTGCCATCTTCAGCAAGTCGCATCAGGCATTCAAACTTCAGGCCTACATAAAAACAACACCGAACCTTGTTACTCTGGGAACCCAGGTGGAATTTTTTTTTCCCCCAATGGCGCAACAGCCCCCAGTGGGCCACGGCCTCCTCATTATCGAGGCTTCACGATCACACACACACCACAGTCGATAGGGTTCCTCTGGAATGGTGATCAGCCCAAGGCAGAAACTTCTACCTGACAACACACAACACTCACAAGAGACAGACATCCATGCCCCCCGCGCGATTCGAACCCGCAATCCCAACACGCGAACGGCCGCAGACCCACGCCTGAGTCGACGCTGCCAATGGGATCGGTTCCCAGGTGTACATCATGTATAAAAATAGAAAGAACATTTAAAATTGCGAGGTTGAAAAATCAGACTTGAGGCCTTGCAAGCACAGCCCCGTATGTTACCATGCATAACCCTGACGGCAGTTCACTCAACAGCACGGAGCTGTGCTAAACGTTTTCCGGCTGTCAGTTCAGTACGCACTGCTTCACACTGGCTGCTCCCACAGACGCTATTGTGGTTTATGGTGTAATGTGAGTGGCAATGCTTTCGCAGAACGTGGGATTTGTGAACGTCAAACCTGCTGGCACCGCACCCCCGCCGCTCAACACAAACTCTGTTACACACGGAGAACAATGGAAGGTCACGTGTCGGGCCCACGCAGCCTGGATTCCGACGCCGTACGGAGGCGACTTGCAACAGGCAGATGCGGTTCCACTGCTCCGGACAGACAGCGGCACTGCATCGACCGTGACAACTGCGGGCCTTCGCGAACGTTTGTTAATCATCTTGAGAACGGGGAGGCTACTGAACACACGATGCCTCCCCCCCCCCGGCACACACGTAGCATGCGCGCAGGCACGTAACAACGTCTTCAAGCAAAGTGCGCCATACTACTGTCCAATTTTAACGAAAACTGCAATACGTTGACTAATTTTACTAAACCTCGTCAATACCGAATTTCATGAAAATCGGTCTGTAGTTTTATATGCGAAGACAGACACAGGGACGAACTGTTGAGAAAGCGCCAGGAGAAAAATTATACATATAGAGTCGACCCCGGTTATAACGACATCGGTTTATGCGTCACCTCGTCTATATCGTCAGATATTCTGCGGCACCACTTAATCGCTTACTTTCGTGACGTTATAACCGAGTTCGACTGTATATACAACAGTACAGCGCCGCGTCATTTTCTCCACTCAATTCCTGTTCGCTTCTTATACTTTGCTTTGTACACTGGCTCGCGCACAGAGAAACTTCGTCCAGTTCCCAGCTCGCGCGACGTTCCGGATGCAAACTGATTGTAGCCAGCAGCGAACTTGCAGTCTCGCCGTCTGCCTCACAGCAGACATGCCTGGTCTCCATTACAGACGTAAAACATTTAATACTCGCTGCTTATTGTGGGAATCATACGGAACACACAAACACGCTGTGTGGGGAAAACAGTTTTTGGCTGTTTCAGAAGCCGGGATGCACAGTCACCGCTCTGCTTTGGAGGGCCAAGTGAAATCGATGCTGGCATTTCGTCTGCTGATGGCCAAACGTTCATATTTGTGTCACACAGTATGTGTAACACACCACAAAACCACAAATTACAGTTCCGCCAGGCGGGGGGGGGGGGGCCGGGCCACATTTACACTGGACCGCCCGATCACCGTGTTCTCGTTTCGCCAGTGCTATCTGCCACATGCAGCATTCCCTCGGAAAGCCTGTCACGGTGTCCCCATGTGACGTATAACCACATGAAAGAGGTCGAAGACTGCCATCCTATGGAATGTGACCCCGTGTTGTTAGGTAGATATTTTCAGGTGTTTCGAAGATCGCACGGTATCCATCTTCAGGGTTCCGCACACTGATATCACCGAAGACGGACACAGTACGTTCTTGCATAACGTCCACCCGTTTCTACCAAGCTACACGGCGTCACACACCGCAAGCCGGTAATGCTCAGTCACGTCCATGAGAATCTAAAACCCCTATGCGAACAGATGAGAACGGCGACTGGCCGATGGGCTGCATCAGCTGGCTATCACATTTCGACTAACGGCAGGCACGGCAGTTCCAGAGTGCGTTTCGGCGACGCTGCAAGTTGCTAAGATTATACGGCGTCGGTGGTAGCTCCTCTGGGCATAATGCGGCCGGAGCGTGAGGCTCGCCACTCGTCTTCATCTACTTCCCAGGTTGCGAAGGAGTGGCTTTCATAGCGGTCGGGCCTCCACACCCCTGAATTTTACGGCACTGCTTCCTTCGAAACGTCGGAAACCCTCTGCCCAGTGTCGCAGCGTCACATCCCAAACGGACTGCACAACTTTGCATTTCCGTCCTACCTTGACTCACACAGCAATACGCATTTAAATCCGCACCCTAAATGACAACTGTGTACTGTCTACCTGAATGGTAAGGCCCATTCGTGACCAACAGAACTGGCACACGAATTCGGAGCACCGGCGGACAGTCGGCACCCACACGCCATACCCACCATACCAAAATATTCATCTTCACCGCTGAACGAACCTTAAATCTTAAATCGCCAAGGCCTGTTTAGTTCTACGTGCCCGCCATTCGGTGACGCAACCACACACCCTGCCACTGGCAGAACAGGTTATGTCCACCGTGCGGAGGCACAGCACACCCACAGGTGTCTGGCCCTCACACAAGCAGTGTCCAGCTCAGAGCGGAAACCGCCCATAAATCATATGTTAATGCTGCCCAGGCCACCTGTATATCACGGGACCGGCGGCGGCAGAGCCGACATCGTTGCTGCACAGCGCCGGTGACGCTCGCCGTTTGTGCCGCAGTGGTCAGTACTGCGTTGGTACACAGCCTTATGAGATCTGATAGCATGTGGACAGGTAGGGGGGGCATCACCGCCACTTCAAGCCTACGTTCCTTCTGCCGCCTGCAACTTGGCAACGCATGCATCGTTCGTTCTTAACACACGTTGTGTCCACTTCATCTGCAATACACAGTAACTTGGTTTAAATCTTGTGTATCCAGTCCCTTCATTTTTTCGTCGTTTTATGGCTACGTAACGACGAGATGGAATAATTCCCGCCGCCAGGTCACTATGGCGACTACATTTCGTATGACGGCGCCTGATATTTTTAGGTCCACAGTGTGGATCTTCCTCCACGACACCCTTCTGGCGCCTGTAATTTTGAGTTGGTTCGTACAATTTTGTAAAATCTGGGGGCTAGTGACTTACACTCCCAAGGCAAGCGCCGTTGGGTTTATAATATTAGCATTCCACGAAGCAGTTCTTTCCATACGGAATGTAACAAGAACTCTTGCTTTCGTTAGAGGTTGCTGCAGCCTGTCATTACGTCACAGCTGCACCTTGCCCACAGCAATGGCCGTCTTCAGCCCCACACTGTCGGCAGCGCGTTGACACTTTGTGTGAACGTGACCACAGCTGCTGAACAGTTCAGAAATAAGCTGGAAGTTACACACCTGCAAGCAGGTACAAATACAAACAGGGACGTCATGAAATTAAAATACAGTACGCCTGCAACAAATGTGGGTGCAAGGGCAAGTTGTCGGCGTGCCTAACCGTTTAAGGCCCAGTGGTTACTGTACGTACCGCCAGGTTTAACATTCACAAATTCTACGTTCTGCCCACACAGTGTGTTTATGTGTTTTGTGTGGATCTCAGAACAAACAGCGATTATTTCCCTATACAGCATTAACTGACTGGTTTTTATAACCGAGACGGAGTGTGTTTACTGCGCGGTACGGACTTTATGTACCGCCAGGTTTAACATTCACAAATTCTACGTTCTGCCCACATAGTGTGTTTATGTGTTTTGTGTGGATCTCAGAACAAACAGCGATTATTTCCCTATACAACATTAACTGACTGGTTTTTATAACCGAGACGGAGTGTGTTTACTACGCGGTACGGACTATATGTACCGCCAGGTTTAACATTCACAAATTCTACGTTCTGCCCACATAGTGTGTTTATGTGTTTTGTGTGGATCTCAGAACAAACAGCGATTATTTCCCTGTACAGCATTAACTGGCTGGTTTTTATAACCGAGACGGAGTGTGTTTACTGCGCGGTATGGACTCAGTGCTTAAATGTAACGTAGGTTAATTTTAGCCTTTAGCCTTGCTACGGCTCAGGCGGTTAGTCGCCGGCCTCTCGCCGCGGAGGACGGGTTCGATCTCAAGTCAGTTCATGTGAGATTTGTGGTCGACAAAGTGTCACTGTGACAGGTTTTTCTCCCAGTACTTCGGTTTCGCCTGTCAGTATCACTCCGCCAATGCTCCACACTCGACATTATTGACATGTCTCTCTCATCAGAAGGACACGCGGGCGAAGTCTGGGAACCTTCCAAACAGCAACGATCTTTCGGCAGTCGGGGGCACAGCAGTTCTGTCACTCGGTCCCCAAATGGTTAAACAAACCGTAATTAAGTATGCCTAAGGAAGGTGGCCCGGGGGCAGTCGATGCAACGCCACCGCCAACCTCGGTAGCTCTGTGGCCAGTGACAAGATGTGCTTCATACTTTCGCATGTTCGGCGCCCCCCCCCCCCCCCGCGGCAGCCATTCTGAGCAAGAAGCTCGTAACTTACGGAACGCCGTGTATACGAAAGTTTCCTTGATCAGACCAGGCGATAACTCGCGAGTGACATCAGCAACCCGCCTCCTTGCATCACCGGCGATACGAGGTCGGTATTCAAATGAGGTGACGTCACATTGCATCATCCAATAGCCGACACGGTAACTGACGTTTCGTAAGCGACTCCAACTGAAAGGACGCCACGAATAATCCGCAGAAGCGGCCGACGCAGAAAAACCGCGCCAGTTGCTGCAATACGGCGGCGGCCACGCTGCTGTTAACTGGCTTCTTACCAAACACGAACTGCTAGCGTACTTAACTCTCTCGTTATCCCAATCCCATTACACGCACACACACACAGACACACACCAGGACCCTTACTTTATCTGACAATTACCGTCTGCCTCTTCCCGTCGCTACCTCGCTGCGCGTAAGGGCCCGGCCAGTGCGCTATGTTAAAGCAACGACCCGACAAAACCGACTCCTGTCACATCAGTGACCACGTATATATGGGTCACTAAGAAATGATTAAGTTCGCGGAATTCATTCCCCAATCTCTTATTTTCCTGTCTGCCAACCAAAGTCGCAAAGATCACAACATACAGAACCGCAATTTTGCCTGTCGTTTCATATGGGAGTAAAAACTGGTCTCTTTTAGCAGGGGAACAGTGGCTACCGGTGTGGGGGTACACGATGCTGCGGAAGACAAGTGGACTTCAGGGGGAGGAAGTATGAGGACAGTGGAGAAAATTATATGATGAGGAGCTTCATGGTCTGTACTGCTCACCGAACTTGCGAGCGATGCGCGGGGCATGTGGCATGCGCGAGACGTAAGAGAGAAATACACAGAGGTTTTCGGTGGGGAAGCATCACACCTGGACGTGGATAGGAGGATAATATTAAAAGGCATATTAAAGAAACGATATGACAGGGCGTGCTCGCGATACGCGGCGGGCCGTCGTGACCACGGTGACGCACCTGTAGGGCATTCCTCTGCCGTCTGAAGGATGACTGCACCACGAATGCAGTTACAGAAGCGCACGCGCGTGCGCGCGCACGCACACACATACACACACACAATGAAAATACAGTCCCGGGGGCACAAAACGGCGCGCGTCACGCTGCATGTGGTCAGTCTTAAGCCTTGGTTTTTAACAACCATGCAATAACGCTTGCGTGTGCGTAATGCGGAACGCAGGAGTCGAAGCTGTAGTTTTGAATGGGACTGCTTTTTAATTGTCACGCACATGAGAGTCGCGCAGCGACACTGCGCAGGTCGCGCTGCGTCATGCGGCAACCGAATCTTAACTTCTGCGCGACACGCAGTTGTCTTGGGACAACAAGCCGGAGGAATGTGGTGTCCGCTGCATTCTCTCCCGTGTGTGTCCGTCGAAACTCTGAAAAATTCCCCGAGTTTCACCTCACAGCCCCTCAGACATCTTCCTATCAGACTGCAGCCGTGTCCTCCGACCGTCCTGTTCTTCAGAATGTCCGTCACACCGTCACTCGTACAGTAAAGCAGGAAACCATCAGCTTCCGCTTCTCCAAGCGTTATCACAGCTACGAGTTGCTCCATGCTCATTCTTTTGCACGCAGACAATGACATCCTACATCCCGTCCTTAAAAACAATCACCCGTGCGTCTTACAGGCGTCATTTCACGTTGTAACGCATTACGCTCACGCAGGCGTCATTGCGTGGTTGTTAAAAAACGAAGCCTTTACTTAGCAACTTACAATGTCCCTCCGTCCACAACACCTTGCAGCAACAAACGACCAACGACTCGTAACGACCTCCCGTTGCGACACGCACCGCATGGTAACACCGCGCTGCTGCGACGCCTCTCGCAGCAGCGCGGGCAACCGACATCCCTCTGTAACTCATGGTGCAGTCTATCTATGCCAGCCAATAGCAAACATGCAAACACTCACCAACAACAGTGATCACGTAATTATTTGGCGGTTTCAGCACATTCCTGGCCCAGGCTCCTCGCACGACTTCCAAAGCGCAGGCGCTGGCGGTGACCAACAAAACACCTGGAGCGACGTAACCTTGAAATTCCAGCAGCCGCATCGCTTCCAGTAGAGACGCGTTCCAGAAACATTTGAGGTTGGCTTCCAGGAAACCCTGAAACGGAAAAAGATTTGAAGCAGGGAACACAGGCTCGCACAACTGACAGTTCCGCCTGTGGTGCGGTGCGTGGCCCAGTTCGTGACAAGGCCAAGGTCGAGCAGAATAAGTCCCCCATCTATTCCTAGGTCTTTCAAATGGTATTTTCCGTTGCGTTTTCGGCCTCGTATCTTGTATGGGGCATTACACCATGCCCCTTCTCATCTCAACCTCCTCTACTCGACCACCCCAATAACACCTGGCGAACGGTACAAATCACGGAGCTCCTCAGTGTGTAATTATCTCAATCCCGTTTTCAGTCGCCCGCCATCTTTGTTTCCCTCCCACGTCCTGTTATTCTCAGTAGTCCTGTGGGTCCTCAGACGGAGAGATGCAAACTGGAGCAGAAGGAAACAAACAGAAAGGCAGAAGCGAAAGACACTTTATTCGGGTGCAGGAAACAGCGTCACTTTGTTACAAGGGTCGCAGGCTTCGCCCGTTCGTCCTTCTGACAGGAGTAGCACAAAACTGAAGACGTTAGAATGGCTGGAGCAGTGGCTCGAAAGAAGGACTGTGGGAAGTTGACTTCTGGTTAATGCTATGGCGCATCATTTGGAAACGTAATTTGACTTTAAACCGAGGGGGTTAATTTTGCTGAGTTTAAACAGGGATGGCCCCATGTGAAGCATGCAGCAGCACCTTGGAACCTGGGAACCATCTCAGCATTTGCTTGGAGGCGGAGTAAAACCAAGAAAACCTGTGTCGAGACGGCCGGTCGCAGGACCTGCCGATGTACACTGACTTCTGGCCCGCAGTCCGGCAAACAAACGATCGAAATATTTCGAGATGACACACCCCGTTGTTACTCCATTAGACATATTTTTTACTCAAAACAGGGCCTGATTATGGCTAAATGAGCCGAAACATGTAGCCTATTTAATCCTACTTTGTATGCTGTGTGTGTCTGTTTTGAGTAACAAATATATCTGTGCAGATGGCAATCCGCTACCGCCTCCCTAACGCGTATGGTGTTGCTTTCTTGACAAATTCAGTTACGTGCCATGTACAGTGCAGCTGTAACTCCAAACTACACGACAACACAACAGTACGTTTGTTATACACTTGATTGACATCAGGCATAATCGGCTGCTACATCACCTTCCACTGCGGGCGGTTCTCACGTTCAACCGGAGCGAAGTCAGGTGATCGGGGTCTGCGACAAACTACACTTGCGCGACAACACCAGTGCCAGAACTGTCACGCAGCGTTCGTTGGCATAAGAGACAAAACGTATTAACACTGTGTAACAACAGTTTTCAAACCTCTACAAAAGAACTGCCACGTATGTTAACACTTCTCGTGAATCACCCTGTATAACGAGATCGGTTCGGAGACGGGAGAAATGCGAGTGCGTGGGTGGTTGGGCGAGTCAGTGAAAGACACGCTGCATACTGGTCCGTCCAGCTATCTGCAGTGACCTGTATTGGCGCACACCGAAGGTGCCGGCCGGATGGAGGACACACAAAAATGTACAAAGAACCAACCTAGAACACACGTGACGCCGTCTAGCGCTAGCACTGCAAGTGGAAGTAATATGGTTCCTTCGAAACGTCGGTTTATTTCTAATAAATTGCATGGAGTTACCGCCCAGAACACTTGGAAGCACGGAGCAATAGGGAGTACTTGTTCTCACCAGTGCTTCCTCGATATACGGAACAGCACTGCTTTGTTTGCAAGGTGCCCGGGCTCGGCCGCTTGTCCTGACAATAATGGCGGTACTGAGACGAAGAGGAACATGAAGCACTAGTGGAGTGATGCTGACAGGCGAAGACAGAAGCACTCGGAGAAAAACCTGTCACAGTTCCACTTTGTGCACCACAAATCTCACGTGAGGTGGACCGGGATCGAAACAAGGTCTCCGCGGTGGGACCGGCAACTGATTGCGCCAAAGTACTGCGGAAGGAAGAATTTCACGCAACTTATACATAAAGATTCAGTCCGTACCGCGGAGTAAACACACTCCGTCTCGGTTATAAAAACCAGCCAGTTAATGCTGTATAGGGAAATAATCGCTGTTTGTTCTGAGATCCACACAAAACACATAAATACACTGTGTGGGCAGAACGTAGAATTTTTGAATGTTAAAACTTGGTCTCTCACACTGAGGGAGGAACAAAGACTGAGGGTGTTCGAGAATAGGGTGCTGAGGAGGATATTTGGGCCTAAGAGGGACGAAGCGACAGGGGAGTGGAGAAGACTACATAACGAGGAACTTAATGACCGGTACTCATCACCAAATATTACTCGGGTAATCAAATCGAGAAGAATGAGGTGGGCGGGGCATGTAGCACGTATGGGGGAAAAGAGAGGTGCATACAGGATTTTGGTGGGGAGACATGAGGGAAGGAGACCACTTGAGACCCAGGCGTAGATGGGAGGATAATATTAAAATGGCTCAAGACGTGGGATGAGGCACGGACTGGATTGAGCTGGCTCAGGATAGGGACAGGTGGCGGGCTCTTTTGAATGCGGTAATGAACCTCCGGGTTGCATAAAATGCGGGGAATTTCTTGACTAGCTGAGAAACTGTTAGCTTCTCAAGAAGGCCTCTGCTCCATGTCGTTAGTTAGTTAGTTAGTTAGTTAGTTAAACCTGGCGGTACATACATACAGTTCTTTGTTACCGCTGCGATGAGCCTCACCTGGAACAGCAGGTATCCGCTGTCGTACATCCAGTACTCCGGCTCCTCATGGCCTCTCACGGACTTCCTCTGTTCTGACAGCAGCGCCACCTTCTGCAGTTGGATGGCAAGACATCGCTGTAGAATAAACAGGCACCTAGACCCCCCTGCAGGAGGTCCAGGCCCGCCACTAACAGCGGGGCTACGCCCGCTCATATCCGCACCAGTCCTGTCACATCGGGTAGGACCTGTAACAAGCAAAATGTGAAACTTCACTGGCGCAGCTGCACCATGTCACACACCGTGCATTCTGGCACGTTTCGCAGAATCACATGCCCTCCTGTGTAGCGCTGATCACACTACATGCTAGCTGAGCTCCCTTTAACACTGTACACAGCTGCGGTCGGCACGGCGTCGTCCCTGCTAGGCTCACCTCGAAACGGCCAGGTAGTGTTATACCTATCTCAAAAACATTTACTCTGTTGGCAGTGCGCTCATAGCTTCAACCGCTGTGAATGTCTTTTAAATGGACAGAAAACGCTCGGTGGTGCGTCAGCAGTGCTTCCCCACTTACCACTTCCCCTCTTCACCCCCCGCAAACAACCCCGTACGTAATGTGGTCATTTCAATACACATCTTGCCCATAACAGAAGATCAGTGACGCCGGGCTTGCTACAAGATGGCATTAGACCAAACGGAATAAAATTTTGTCTCGCTGGCGCTAAGAGCCCTTGTTGAGAAGCTGACAGTGGGCCATGCAGTCAAGCTTGTTCCTCTGTCTAGTGTCGCATCTGGCCTATGCGAACAAGCCCAAAGTGCTTGTCATTCGCGACATCAGGGGGAACAGACGGAGATGTGGTTAGGGTGTAGCCACACCACGACGCCCCGCACTGCCAAATCAAACAGCCGTACAGAAACGGTCTCAGCAGTGCTGTTTTTGGTGTGTTGGAAAGTTGCATAACGCAACTGTTAGTTTGGTTTTGTCCGTCCGTCCAACCGCGAGCAGCAACTCGGCGCCCAATAAACGGATTTTCATTAAGTTTTACATGTGGGACGTTTCCTGAAATGTGCCCACAACATTCAAGCCCGATGAAAATCCTGGGGGGGGGGGGGGGGGGGCCAC
>BLKM01000508.1:666315-737472 GCA_013340265.1 Coptotermes formosanus
ACAGGCACTGCGCATGTGCACGGACTGAGTGTACAAAATGTCGCTGAATTCTTGGATCCAGCAAAAGCGTCCGAGGCAGTCAAGATCACTGCATATCAAATACATTTTGCACGAGAACTGTCGTTTACGACGTAACCGCAAAAAAATACGGCAGTTCCAGACGGGCCACAGATGATCCAACACAATACAGCGCAAAAACTTGGGTGGGGGGGGGGGGGGGAGGGGGGTGCTGCATGCAGCGCGGTGAGGGCGGAACTACAAATTACGGTCATAATGTTTGTGTTGCCTGCTTTCGTTGGCTGAAAAACTTTTTAAGGCTGAGACGCCCTGCGCGTAACAGCCAACGTGTGCAAGCAGAAACTTGCAATCACAGCACCAATGCTCACTGCTGCGTGCTTCATTATGATTTACGTAACGCGGCGTCACATCAGGTGCCCACTGTGCGGCCCGCGCAACGTACCGGTACACAAACAGCATTCCCTGTAGCCGCGCACTTCACTGACCGGGAACGGCGTTTTAAAAGATTTTATACGGAGAGCAGACTTAACCCTTTACAGACGGGAAGTGTGTTTTATATAAGGACTCAGCTCGTACCGCGCTGTAAACACTATTCTTCTCGGTTATAAAAACCAGTCTCTTAATGTTTTATAAGGCAAAAGTTGCTGTTTGTTCTGAGATCCGTACAAAACACATAAACGCAATGTGGGCACCAAGTAGAATTTTTTAATTTTAAAACTGGTGGTACGTAAAGTTACCGCTAGGCTTTAAAAGGTTAACGGACTGAACCTAACCACTGTAGTCTGATGAACGGAAATTAGAAGCCACCAAATAAGGAAACAGTACTGTCCTGTGTTTTGCCAATGCATGGCTCATGTGTGGGTCGGCTACTGCAGCGTGACTTCCGAAACTGGCTGGCTGGCCACCCCTGTAATCAAACTAATGACGCAGTATACCTGCTGTTACGTCACATCCGCGTGCAGTTCACGGTTTTTCCTTCTTGCCATTTACACGATGCACAGTTAACACGAAAATGTACAATCAAAATATTTAACATTTCCTGGTGATGTCTAGCACCCTGCAGCACACACCACACGGGGACGGGACCCGGCGTGTACCAAGAAGGAGCAGGTGTTTGTACGCACAGGTTTAATTACAATCGAAACATGCGGAATTTGTAACTGCCGTAACAAACGAACTGTGTGACAGACAGTCCCACCCACACCGCTGCGTTACATTTACGTACGCTGCTTTAGCCAAAGCCTGCAGTATTCTGCACTGCTGATACCACAGTGTGCACGCTTACTGTGCCCTATCGTGTTGCTGTAAGTTCTATAGAAACTTCGGTGTCGGCACCCTGAAGATGGCGAGATATAACGCCGAAACACGTAGCAGCTATGTAGAAAGACAGCGCAAGCAAATATATAGAGTAGTGCATTTGCTGGTGTTCTGTGTAACTTATGCACGTAGCTAACAGCAGTAGCAACGCTCTGTATGTGTGCGGTTGTGACGAACAGCATTATGGGAAGACGATTCAAACATGCAAAAGACGTATTCACGTCGCTGGCAGAACAAACACATAAGATGGGATTAGAAATAAACGAAGAAGAAAAGACAAAACTTATGACAGTATGACGAAAGCCTTTCAATGAAAATGAATGTGTAGAAATTGGCACACGCCATCTGGAAACAGCGGAAGGCTATGCATGTCTTGGGGACAGCCGTAACACGCAACAGGAAAGTTAAGACAAGACATTGAAAAAAGAATTACAAAGGCATACAGAGCAGACTGTGCACTTCTTCCTCTAATACGTCACTCAACACTCAGAGCAGAAAAAATTACAAATCTGTAAGACATTAACAGCGCCAGTGGCAACGCCCGGAGCAGAACCTGGACACTGAATAAAAACATTACTAAACGGCTGGCTGCTTTTGAAAGGAAGGGTTTAAGAAGAATTGAAGAAACCGACACAACAGGGAATTAATGCAGCCGTTTGCAGATTTACATATACTTCCATGTGTCACAGTAAGTCGGCTGAATTGGATTGGTCGTGCTAATAGAATGCAGAGTAAAAGAAAAATCAAGCATTTCATAATAACCCCCAGGGGGGCCGACTGAGAGGACGACCAAAAAAAGACACGGGGGAACTGTGTACAGCCAGACATTAATAGATGCAAAATTAAAAACTGGAAAGAGAGGTCAAAAAACAGAGCTGGCTGGGCGAAGTCCAGTAAGGCGGCGACGGTCCGCAGTGGACTGCAGCGCCATCTGAGCAGGAGGAGTAGGAGAAGTGAGTAACAATAAAACTGTCGCCACGCAGCACCAAACCGTGCGACCAACTGAGAACGGGTCGGCCTGGGAAGACCAAAACGCGACTCGCGTTACGTTGCACTGCGTGCGTACGGAGGCACACTTGTTGCACTGGTGTACATGCGACAGCAACAGCGTGAGGCTCGTGCCGCCGCGCAGCAGCAGCAACAACAATAATAATAATAACAATGCCCGTACTATAAGTACAAACCAACAAACGTGCTGGAGAACGACACCTTCAAACTGTACTGGAATCGCAGCATTATTACGAACAATACAATACCTTCCAACCGACCTGACATAACTTTCACGAACGGGAAAACAAAAAATACCTTCCTAATAGACATAGCTATTCCAAATACACACAATCTCGCCAAAACAATAACCGGAAAACAAAACAAATACCAAGAACTGGCGAACGAAATACGTGTTATGTGGAAGCAGGACGCAGTACAAGCGGTCCCGATAGTAACTTCAGCTACGGGAATAATTCCAAAGTCACTGTCACAAAGTCTAAAGAGACTTAACCTGCACCCAAACACATATATACAGATGCAAACAGTGGTAATTCTTGGCACATGTTCAGTTGTCAGAAATTTCCTAAATTACACATAAGACCACCGAGCCTAATCCTGTTGATGATACATCCCAGGATAGGTGAATATTTCCCGGCTAAAGCTGAGTAGTGAGAAATTCGGATAATAATAATAATAATAATAATAATAATAATAATAAACCAGGAAAGCACGATATCAAGGAACTGCAGAAAACAGCCATATTGGGCACAGCACACACACTGCGGGAAGTGCTAATGTAGAAGCACAAAGGAGCTTAATACTGCAGACAGCGCTATATGCACCATTAACAGTACGCGCGGGATAGCTGCGGCACTGCGTACCCTAGAAACGTGGTTTGTTTCAGGCACATAAGTGTGAATACCCTGCATACAGGGGATGATGATGATGATGATGATAATAATAATAATAATGATAATAGCGGGGGTCCTGCAGAGGCCCAATATAGCCCGCAATATGGCCCTCGGTAGGCAAACCGCGTGGCCGTCCTTGACCCAAGACTGGTCACTCCTGTACGTTTAACGACGTGCTGCTGGGCCCAGTCTCGACGCACCGTGACCGACAGGTGCGCACAGCCGTGTGTCAAACACGCCGCTGCTGCCAGGAGCTCACACTGCATACCATGTGCACAACATGAGGGCTTATGGGGGAGTACAGGCAAGGCTCCAGTCATTAACATCTGCAGTAAATCAGGGTGGGCCGTCAGCATCGCGACTCCGACCACTTTCACCCCGCGGAAAGCGCGCCGGCACAGACATGCTATCACATGTGGTGTATGGAGGGCCTGGGGGTGTTTACTGAACAACGCTGTCAGTTGCTAAGATTATGTAACGTCGGTAATGGATCAATGAGTACGCAACACTGGTGGGGTGCTACTGACAGGAGAAAACCGAAGTACTGGGACAGAAACCTGTCACAGTGCCACTCTGTCCACCACAAATCCCACATGGACTGGCCTGGGAACGAACCCGGGATTCCGCGGTGAGAGGAAGGCGACTAGCCGCCTGATCCAGGGCGTGTCTTGGCCCAAATTTGAACTGCGCGGCTCATAAATACAGGGCGCGTGTCTTGGCCCAAATTTAAACTGCGCAGCTCATAAATACGAACAGCAGACACGCTGCTCGGCCAGACACCGTGACACCGTCTGGTCTGGTAGGTGGTTTCGACATACAGCATCCCTCTTCAGGACAAAAAAGAGCCAACTCAGAAGAGTGCGCAAAGGTGCGGGCCCTGAGCACATGTGGGGGGTGGGGGGCTATCCTATCGACCCGAACATTCCCGCGCACATTGGTGTCGGTGGGGTCACGTCGTCAACCAACAGGTGAAAGGTCAGCACCTTATCACGTGCATTCAAGACTGTCACGTGACGACAACGGAAGTCACGCGCTCAATTTTAGGGGTGGCCAAACGAGCGCACTATGGCAGGCACCGGGACGAGGATCACGTGACATCACGCAGTTCACTCAACTCGAGGGGATGCACTGGGCGAAGTGCAGAACTGTGCAACGTCACTGCAGTCAGTGCAGTCAGTTACACTCCTAAGACGGCCACCCACCGGAACACTGCAACACGACCCGCCTGGTCCACATAACACCGTGGGAACTGAACTGCCGTATGGGAGACGTTGCACGCAACAGTGACTTATGCGCATCATTACAAGATTTGTTTATTTAATGACGATGGTTACAGATAGTTTGCGTGCGATGGCAAAATGTTTAAAGGCACACAAGGGCGATCGCGGGCTCTTCTGACATATAACACCGGCATCTGAATGGACGGTACAGTTCTCCCTGTGCACCCCATGAAGGCATATGGAGGTATAACTCCACTCATTCATCTCAGCACTAGATGCAGTTCAGCAGTAAGCGTCATGTCTCGGCTGCTTTACGCCCGGGAAGAGCCTCCGGTAGCCACTGAACAGGAGGCCGGGCAGACCCCAGAACCCGTCTGACATTTTTGACAAAAGGCGCATCTTTTGCCCCTGCCGGGATTCGAACCCCCTGATCGACAAACGCCGTAGCGCAGTCACTGTACTGACCGAGCTGTCGCGGCATTTGAATGGAAGCACTGAGAAGACGACATCAGGACACGATCTGATGTTGTGACCGTCGGGGTACGAAATACACTACTACGATTCGATGGACAGAGAATGTAGCACGTACCGAATGATAACTCCATGCAAACGTTTAATCGGGAAATTAAAAGTGAAATTTTGAAGACGAAGTAACAATATTAAAACTGATCGCGGAACACAACACGAGCGCGCGTTTCGTATCTACCACCGTCGAGATGCATGCCACACCGGACAGCACGACAGCACTTAATTCTCTGCACGCATTCCTCACGAACCGATGTGTGTCATCCCAGAGTCGATCTCGCTTCCTTCAGACCGGATGTGCACTCTCGCTCAGCAACACTTCCACTTCCGGTCACTCCCTGACGAACGCGACACGAACTGTAGTCGGTTCAAGGCCATGCAAGGTCAATCGAGACGATTCAAGTCCGGTGGGGCGTTCCAGTAGCAGCCTACTGTAGCAGACCAAGAGGACGGCTTGACCCTGTCGATGACGGCAACACGATGCTTCGAAACGTCGGAGGCGTCACACAAGGCGTCTTCAACTATACCGCTGTGAGAACCGATAATCTCGCGGGGTTAACCCCAAAACGTGATACCAAGCTACCAAACCACACGGTGTCAACCGCGAACACCACAAAGGTGTACGGGGGCGTAGCAATACAGCGCCACGCATTCACTTCGGTGCCAGTGTGGTACAAGTAGACGCCGTCATAATGAACTGGAGACTGAGGAGTGTACAAGGTATGTGGAGCCGATGGCGAAGTCAGTTATGTCCTGCAACGTGACGCCGTGTAGTCTGGTAAGCAGGTTTCGGAGGAAATTCACCTCACTATCTTTGGAGTAATCTGAAGATCGGGGCAGAGGGTTCGTCCCCAGTTAGTATCTGTGCAGAAAAGTACACGGCGTCATGCAGCTAGCCAGCTGCTGTACCGTACCTTTAAATAAGGTCTTTTCACCCTTCAAAGCCCAGTGGTCACTTTATCTACCAGCAGGTTTAACATTCACAAATTCTGCGTTCTGCCCACACAGTGTATTTATGTGTTTTGTGTGGATCTCAGAACAAACAGCGATTATTTCCCTATACAGCATTAACTGGCTGGTTTTTATAACCGAGACGGAGTGTGTTTACTGCGCGGTACGGACTTTATCTACCGCCAGTTTTAACATTCACAAATTCTGCGTTCTGCCCACACAGTGTATTTATGTGTTTTGTGTTGAGCTCAGAACAAACAGCGGTTATTTCCCTATACAGCATTAACTGGCTGGTTTTTATAACCGAGACGGAATGTGTTTACTGCGCGGTACGGACTTTATGTACCGTCAGGTTTAACATTCACAAATTCTGCGTTCTGCCCACACAGTGTATTTGTGTGTTTTGTGTGGATCTCAGAACAAACAGCGATTATTTCCCTATACAGCATTAACTGGCTGGTTTTTGTAACTGAGACGGAGTGTGTTTACTGCTCGGTACGAGCTGAATCACCAAGTACAACTCCGGCTGTTCTTAGCAGCTAGCCGCCTGCTGCTTAAGCCGCTTCTGCTCCCCCCCCCGGGGGTCGCCCGACCTCGACCCCCCCCCCCCCCCCCCCCACACACACACTCGGCTGATCGTAACTTTCGACCAATTCTGGGAAGCTTTCCGGCTATTTCTCTGGAAGTTCACAAACTTTCTACAAAAGAGACGAAAGAAGTAAAGCTGTCCCTGAGCGTACGTACAACCACGCCACACGGACGTGCTGGGGGAAATGCAGTACAGCTCCACATATTCTAACCCCGCACCAGAGCGTACACCAACGCAGTCCGCAACCGTCCCTATGCTGACAGGACTCCCAAGTCTCCTGGGTGTTGGGGTAAAGACAGCCAGGAATCTAAATCTGGCCTTCACACGTACCTTCAGCCTACCTTTACCAGAAGGACGAGCGGGTACAGCCTGCGAATCTCCACAGCAGTAAATTTTGTTCTCCCCCATTAATAATAATAATAATAATAATAATAATAATAATATGGAATTTTATGGAATCAAGGGGTGCACACAGACAGATACACGGTGCACACACACAGAAGCACCCCCAAACCAGTATGTGAACATGAAGATGTGACAGTGTGGTGGAATCAAGGGGTGCACACAGACAGAGAAGTTACAGCAAATGGGCCAGACATAATAGTTCAAAACAAGAGAGAGAAAACATGCATACTGACAGATGTGGCAATACAGACGGACAGAAATGTCACACAAAAGGAGGCAGAAAGGAAACTAAAATACAGGAGTTTATGTACAGAGATACAATATATGTGGAACATGGAATGTGTGATTATACCTGCGGTAACTGGAGCCAGCGGAATAGTAACAATAGGTTTAAGGAAAAACTTAGAAGTCACACCGGGAAAACATTCAGTAGTTTCACTACAGAAGACAGCTGTGCTTGGAACATCACACGTTAATATGGAAAGTGCTGCAGTCTGAAACTGGGACCCTGACCAGTGGGGATCGCCACTGGTTCAAGTGAAGTGCCGGGGAGAAATGGCCTGTGGCAAGAGGCAGGCCGATGACAGAGTAGTAGTAGTAGTAGTAGTAGTAGTAGTAGTAGTAGTAGTAGTAGTAGGAATGGTAACTGTAGTACTCATCACCACCTTATTCTTTTTCTTCCTCTTCTACACGAATTTGATTTACAAAGACACACGTGAGGATGCTGTGAACATAATTACCGCAGAAACCAAACACCTTCTCTTGCGCTCCTGACGCCGTGAACAGCCACGACCTTTAGCCAGCCGCTCGCCCCTTCTCTTATTTGCAGACGGAATTACGTAACCACGTTCCCGCTGAAGCGCACCATTAGTCAAGACCGGCCATCACCAGCCAAGCATACGAAAGCCCTGGTGAAACCGTACGAGGCGAATAAATCACCAAGGTGAGTCGGCGAAAGAAAACACAAATAAAACGACCTTGCTTACGTGGACGTTTCGTCATCACGCTCAAGACTGCCTGACCAGCAGCACGCACTCTGCGCGACGCGGCGGTGGACAGCGCGACGGCGCCACACGCACAGTTGCACAGCAAGCACACCTTGACATGTTCCACATACTCTGGCGCGAGGTCAAGACGGCCGGCTGACCCACACACACAATCGGCCTGCAGGCTCAGGTTACAAGCGACGAAACAGCAGTGGCCATCCATACACACACACACACACACACACACAGTGGCGGCGAGAAACGGACACCGCTGCACGCACACCGCCACACACCTGCATTTCCGCTATGGCTGATACATGCTGCGGCTACAAACCCGCACCTTGAGGCAGTCCAATAAACTGCGCGCACATAAGTACACTTTACAGCACCAATCTGTTGCGACAGAACCCCCACATCACTATACAGAAGCAATACTAACTCCATGGAGCAGAGGCCTTCTTGAGAAGCTAACGGCTTCTCAGCTAGTCAAGAAATTCCCCGCATTTTATGGAACCCGGATGTTCATTACCGCATTCACAAAAGCCCATCACCTGTCCCTATCCTGAGCCAGCTCAATTCAGTCCATGCCCCATCCCACTTCAAGATCAATTTTAATATTATTCTCCCATCTACGCCTGGGTCTCCCAAGTGGTCGCCTTCCCTCAGGTGTCCCCACCAAAATCCTGTATGCACCTCTCTTTTCCCCCACACATGCTACATGATACACAAACAATACAGAACAACAAATTCTTACACATGTAACACCCCGAGCTGCATTCTGTTCTCTAACATCAGAACGGCTGCAGCAACTGCACTATCCTGTTGGTCGCCGTCGTTCTTTTTCTTTGTATCCGCCCACTGAATGGCAAAGCTTCTTTCGTCTTCTTTTCCGGTAAGCCGAGTTAATTTTCTTTTTGTTTGCTTCTGTCGGTTCTTACGCCCTTCTGTGTTTTATGTTTTATGACACCCCATTAAATATTTTTATGTGTCGCTGAGCAGTATGGCGGACATGCTAATGTCTGCCTGTTTTTCTCGCCTGCGCTGTTACTGCCGCGCAGTTCACAATTCCTGCTTCGCTTATGCCGTTTCCGTACTCGACGCCCGAAAGATTAATAACGACCAATCTCAGAGAATTACAGTGGTCAGCATCGCCAGCAGAGTTCGGTCGCAATCTTACGGCATCTGTGCGCGCCGGCAGCTTGCTAACAGCGTAGCGTTAAGAAAGGGGCGGATGGTCACAGGGCACGCACATGAAAGGAGAGAAAATTGCGGGCAGCATCCTCGCCTGTCTCTCTGCCAACATGTATTTGTGTTTTTACTTCAGTACATCAGCTTTATTATGTAATGCCTCTTCTAACACGCAATTCCATATACTGTACGCCATTTCACGTCCGTGAATATGTGTACAGTTTGCGGTTAGACACAGTACCCCGACCTAGCACGACCGTTCCATGAGGCAGTATTTTGTCAACGAACGGTACTCTAGTAACTGCTAGCGACCAGTTATACCACCAGCCCTGTAGTTACTCTCGACGACGATTCCACGCACAGCGACTGAAATCAGTTCTTTGCGCGGTGCCATTAGACTGCGATCGGACTCTACCGAATCCATCGCTCTGCACAATACTGGGCATTACTTTTATCACGAAAGTATGCAGTTTGCTGGCATGCTACGACAGAGTAGACACCCCCCGCCCCCCGAAGTGATGCAATCCGAAACAAAACACACAGACATCTGGGATGGAACCCACGAAAATAAAACGCAAGCGACATGAACACAGAACTTTCCCTGTGCCACGACGTGACTCCTAACGCTGACGGGAAAACAAAGCACGAACTGAGCGTGACGAATTGGCAGCTCTGGTGGGCGGCGGCGAAAGCGAAATTATGGGTCGGTTTCGGGGGCCGCAATTAATACCGACCGCATTTCGCTTGCTGTCGTGCCGACCGACGACGACACACACACATGGTCGGTGTATTCACGTTCGTGTGTTGGTAACCATGCATACATGTTAAATGACGTGTTATAGACGTTTATCGGCATCACATTCAACCGAAATTACAAATTTTACGAACCGGAACAGATAAGAGGACTGCGAACTGTGCACCACGTGACACCGTTCACAGCTGCACAAGCAGCTCCGTGCGTTCGAACTGCCAACACGTTTCGCGGCACACACGTAACCGCACTGACACCCACAACAGAAGTACGGCCTTCCCTGTGCCTATTTGCACGAAACTCGCAAATACCCAGCAGCAGTACGTGCACATCTGCTGTACCGAATTCCACACAACTCGGACAGTTCACGCGGGCAGTAGCCATATGTCTCTTTTCACAGACGTGCGTTTATTTACAGCCTAAGCAAAGTGTGACTTCCACTGTGCCCAGTTTCACGCAACTCACGGACGTTCGTCGGCATTTCGCGGACATTTTACTGAACATAGGATGTTCCCGTGTTATAAACCACGAAGCCCGTTACCAATTACCTGCGCTGTTGACTGGATTTAACTAATGCGTACGCACGTCACCACACCAGTCAAAAAGCCGTCCCGCTTTCTGATTCAGGCGCGTTAAGTATCTTCGAAAGCTCTCGCGGGCCGCAGGTTGCTCATCACTGTGTCACCCGACCGGTGCGCAGAATGGAGTTCCATCTAGTACCGGCATCAAGAATGTGTAGAGCTTTCACCCCGCCGTCATGTCAGTACGTGTGACCCATATGGCAAGCAGTTAACGGATTAACCTTAGAAACACGAAGGGCCTACCCAGTGTTCAGACACGCCACATCTGCTGTGATGTTTGTTTCTATATCCGGCACAAGCAGTGAGGGTGTCCGCCACAGTCACACCCAGAACCTGCAGTCTTGCGATTTGCGGACTAAAAGCGGGACTCGGGCACAGGGAAATGTGCGGCTTTACTTAGACAGCGCGCGGGCGGAGCTTGGCGTCTCAGCTTAAGGGAGGGTGGTGTGGTCACGGAGGGAGAAATGACGGGAGGGCAGCTGCTGTGTACTCATCGCCAAATATTATCCGGAGCATGACATTGGCGGGACATACAGCATGCACGAGGAAAATAAGAAATACCCCTAAATTCCGATTCGAAAACATAAAGGCAAGAGACGACTTCGAAACCCCCAACAGAGGGGAGGACATGGACTTCAAAAGTATGTGAGAGTGGACAGGGTTAGTAACGCTGCGGGGCCAGAACGTGCTTGTGTGAACAGGGTAACGAACACTCTGGTCGGAATTACAGCAGCATCAAGATGCGGTTTGCAGGTGAGGCCGGTTGGCGCGCAGAGCAGATGGTGATTCAACAAACGCATCAGAAAACCTACTCACTCCCACAGCACCAGTTATGCTGGCCGAGTCATCACCGGGGTCAGATGATTCATCTGCAGACTATACAACGTACCATGGATTTGGGTTGGGGGGGGGGGGGGGTGGATGAGAGGGTGGGTCTTACTTCACGGGGGGGATCGGGGAAACAATGTTTTTTATTTTAAAGGAAACTGTTGAAGAGAAAATGTACCTGCTATACGTATCACGAGCGTCACAGTGCGTACATCTGCATGACGACTGACGGCAAACTTCTGCCCTGAAGACGGAGGCAGTACGTTTCTCCTACCAAACTACACGGTGTCATAACCAAGAACAGCCGATGTCAGAATTGCAGTTCTGATGCTATGCCAATCAAAATGTTGTTCTGAAGTGCCGTTTCCTTCGAAAGATGGTTAGCACGGCACATGAAGATGGAAGCTGAAGGACACTCCGAAACAACGATACGTATCAACAGGTACACGGCGTCACATGCCAAGGCAGCTGTCACTTAAACTGCGTTACGTGGCGCGACAGGTGACATGGAGCAAATGACTTCAGCAGAAGGAGTGGAGGTGCAGTTCCACGCATTCTCAATCTGGCACCAGGGGTCCACAATCGACAATAAATCTCGGAGCCCCACTGAATGCTAACTGATATACGGAGGTGAGTGAACAACTTCACTCTCCGGCCGCTTTACCCCCAGGGAAAGAACCACTGGTACCCAAAACCGTCTGGACACTTTGGAGAAAAGAAGGTGACCAAATTACTTGCTTCTTCATTGTGCAGGGGGTGAACATGCAGGCAGGCAGGTAAAAGGGGAACACTGCCTCCGGACGCACTACCAATCGTTCTCCGTCCCTCTCCAAGAATGAAGCTATGAATGTGCGCCCAACACAGTGAATGTTTTTGAAACAGGTATAACGCAGCCTGGCCGGTCCGAGGGGAGCCTAGCAGCGGCCACGCCGCGCCGACTGCAGCTGTGTACAGTGTTACGGAGCTTCGTTAGAAAACAGCCTGGTCACCATTATTTTACACGACGCAGTATCGCTACTCTGCATGGAATGGTGCTGCAGACACACACACACGCGCACGCACACGCGCACACACACAATTTTCGTCGTGATAGTCGAAGGAAAACAAGCACTAAAAGCCACCGGCATATATGGGAGTGTGGACTGGATTCATCTGGCTCAGGATACACACCTGTCACACTAGGCCACACAGTGGCGTTCACACAGTTTATGGAACAGGCGAGATACTGTCATCAAACCGTGTCAGTGAACGTGAGACATCCGCAGTGCTTATGAGCAGATTCTTAAACCTGTGCGTGAAGGTTCCCAGGCTTTGCCCACTTGTCTTCTGATAAGAGCAGCATTAAGGCACAGACGAGTATCCAGCATTGGTGGAATGGTACCGACAGGGGAAAACCGAAGTAATGGGACTGAAACCTGTCATAGTGCCACTTCGTCGACCACAAATCTCATATGGACTGGCTGGAATCGAACCCGGACCTCCGCGACTGATGCCTGAACTCGTCTACATCCAGCTCCTGTCTGATAATGGCCAACCCCACGCACGTCCGCCACTGGTCGGACCGCTCCAGCAGCTGCAGTGTGCACAGACCATTAGCACTGATCTCCCTGTTTCTACTGGCAGGTTGTCAAGTTTCAGCGCCGATCGAAACTGAATTATTGCCTCGTGTAATCACCGGCTGAGGAGCGACAAACTTTGAAGGCGTTAACCTCACTCCGCATGCCAAGAGACCAATTCCCTTTACCTCAGCACCGTCAAATGCTGCGGCAACTAGACGTACCACCCACGCAGGAGGCGGACTCATGCCACACTGCTTTTGGTCAGCAGCCTGGGTTATGCTGAGCAACGCAAACACTCTGAGCGTCCCGTGGTGCTCCTCAGTACCTACAGGCATATGCCGCCAGCGCCCTGAACTGAACCCCACTGCCGATACCTTTCGGAGCCTTTGCACTTCATTGTTCTCTCACAGGTCACCCAGCCAACCGCATAACTCCCTCGCTGCGGCTGTTAAGGCCTATCAATCGCGTTTCGACTCCCGGCGTAGGCACGATGTGTCTTCTCCCCAGCACTGGACCGACTCTATGGCCCACCCACATAAACTGGGTACCACAGGTAAAGCAACCGGAGCGTCAACCTAAATCCCCGCGTGCATAGTGTTGAGGTTAGCAGGTCCACGTCTTCGCGGCTTGGTACTGTCGTAAGGTACGGGGGCTAAGCGGAGGGAAAACGCGGCCCTTTGAGACAAGATGTGTGCGGCTTGTTACACTCACGTGGCCAACGATACGTCTGCACCCCCTAGATGGCTTAGGTTTTGCTCAACCCCGCAGTAAACCCTCCTCCAGGTAGCCTCCCCACTGAAGGGCAAGCTGCAAACCCCCCCCCCCCCCGCCGCCACGAGTTTCACCCCACAGACCATAACGGTCCGTTGCTTGTCACAGCAACGCTGTTAGCACAGCTCGGCGGAATGACGCTACAGTCGCTGTGCTGGTAACAAAACAACTCTGTTCTTTAACTGGACTGGCCAGCTGAGTTCAGTCTACACCTTTACAATCTTCACTGAAGATCAAAGCCATCTACACTTGTCTAGCCAAGACCGTATCTTGTCTTCGAGTCTTCCAACCAAAATTTCGTACCCCCAAGCCGATCAACTATTCCCCCTAAAAGTCTCTCTCGAACAGCACAAAAATAACGAAGCCCCTCATTATGCCATTTTCTCCACGCTGTCACGTTTCAGGCTCTCGCAGCGGCGTTGAAGGTGCAAGTCGCCTGGGATGTGACGCTGGGCGACTGGGTGCCGACGTTTCGGAGGACAGCAGTGGCTTCGACAAGAAGCGCCTATGCGCCCAACGACATGGCGTCACATCTGAAGACGACTTTCAGTTCCCTCTTTCTCCACCGTCCCCTCCGCGCCCTGCTGACACCCTCGGACTCACAGGTCAAACACAAGCAACGAACGCCACTGTCAGCGTCAGAATGCGGTGGCTTCCAAAGTGCCTCTGTCCAGTGCTGGCGCAATCAAGAAACGATCGGCTCAGTTCGTCCAGCTTCGCGCTGGCGTCCGCACGGACGTACATGGTTGGCAGCGCCGGGTTAACCAACACAGCGGCAGAATTTATACACCTGACATGTCAGAGCCTGCACGCTGCGCTGCTTTGCTTTGCTTCGCAAACCACAGCCCTGTTTTTCTTACACCACGAATGCAAAGAAGTTACGAAATGTGCACACAAAGTAGCGTTAGCTCTCTTAACTGCATCCACATCCTTACGTGCTTGATTTCTCTCCACCAAATGTTCTGTTCCACACACAGCTGTTCAGTTGCTCTGGACATGCGCACAGAAACGTACATTCTTGCAACCTTTTGTCTTCTAACGTGCCGAAAAGTTGCACTTAGAACAAATCCAGTCACAACCACTGACAACAAAACAACGCGGCCGCGTTAAACCGAGACACGCACACGCTGTTCTGCATGGGTCTCTTACCGCAAGGTAGGCCCGATCAACTTGTCGCTCGTGGGCAACAGGTTGCCCGTGGAGACATTTGGAATGAGAAAACGAATTGTGGCCATTTTCCTGGGAACGGTGAGGCAGAATGCCGTGGCGATTTCGAATAATCTTCCTACTGTCACCCGCACATGTTACCACACTACATACACACAGGTAAGCTCCACATAATTCTTCACTGCGCGTTCTGAATCGCATGTTGCCTGCGCCACAGAAGCTTCAGCAGGCCGCCTACAGAGACGAACACTGAGGGTGCCGAGGAACGGGGCACCGAGGGAAAGTAACAGGAGGGAGGAGAGAACTGCCCAGAGGGT
This sequence comes from Coptotermes formosanus, assembly GCA_013340265.1. Classification (NCBI taxonomy): domain Eukaryota; kingdom Metazoa; phylum Arthropoda; class Insecta; order Blattodea; family Rhinotermitidae; genus Coptotermes; species Coptotermes formosanus. The sequence continues at coordinate 681,390 of BLKM01000508.1, forward strand.
AGCTTCATGATCCGCACCCTTCAAACACGTGAATGAGATTGGCGGGGCACGTGGCATGCACGGGACATGGCGTGCCGGCACGGGGAAGACCCAAAGTCACGACATTTGCAGTTGTGGCAGACAGTTGTCACCGTCAGGGGACAGCTGGTGACACATCAGGAAGCGCACTCGGTTCTGCAGGGACATGACGCTGTGTCACTGGGCAATCACCTTCCGACGCTTCGAAGACACCACGTTCCTTCGAGATGTCAGGCACCAGTAACCTAGCGACACGGCGTCACGTCCCACAAGGATGGAATCCGTAATGTCATAACGCTACAATGGAAACAAAATGTGGTGCCGTCGCAAAATTACAGCGCCACATTGGCCGCCATACCGCAGTAGAACTGTACATTGCAAGATATGCCGTTATGTCGTACTGACCCTTAAACGCTAAGATTAATCTGAGTTACGTTTAAAGACCCAGTCCGTACCGCGCAGTAAACACTCCGTCTCGGTTATAAAAACCAGTCAGTTAAGGCTGTATAGGGAAATAATAGCTGTTTGTTCTGAGATCCACACAAAACACATAAATACACTGCGTGGGCAGAACGTAGAATTTGTGAATGTTAAACCTGGCGGTACATAAAGTCAGTACCGCGCAATAAACGCACTCCGTCTCGGTTATAAAAACCAGTCAGTTAATGCTGTATAGGGAAATAATCGCTGTTTGTTCTGAGATCCGCACAAAACACAAACACACTGTGTGGGCAGAACGTAGAATTTAGAATGTCAAACGGGGCTTTAAAGGGTTATAACGAGATGGTGGAGCAACTCTCGTTATTTCCTAACGCACAATGGCCATGTGGCAGACGACCACAACGGACTACTGCGATGACTCCACGCCTTCTGCCACCCACAAGTCGTCCCCGTTGCCAGAAGCGTCAGCGCCGACAAAAGGGCCTTCGAATTTGTGCGATTCGCAAGACAAATATGCAAGAGGCCCCTTAACTGCTGGGTGCGCGTCCTCACTCGGAGCTAAGAAACAAAGATGTGTCTGTGCAGGCCATAAAGGCATCAGGGGGAGTAGCGGTATAACTCCCGGCATACTACACCTCGGCGCAAGACGTCGGTGAGTTGTGAGCCTCACGCCTCGTCCGCCTTCCTCCCGGCACCACTGAATAAGCCGAGCGAGCCTCAACGTCGGCCTGAATGTTTTCGAGGAAGACACGGCACAATCCTCACTGGCTAAATCTAATTCCAAGACATCACCTCTAACCCCAGCAGATCCCTCGACATTGCGCAGCCGGAGGGGTCTGGGGGCCACCCGGCCTCCTGTTCAATGGGTACCGCGGAGCAAACAGCGGGGCGTGAAGCTGACCACTCACCTCCATCTAGTGCCGAGGTTAAGAATGAGTGGAGCTGTGCCTCTGCTGCCCTATATGCCTTCATGGCGCGGACAGGGACAGCTTTACCTGTACCGTTTCAGTGGCGATGCGCGGTTCGCGTCTTACTCTTTCGCTGAAGTCACCTCCCCGCCCCCCCCCCCCCCCCAGCAGTTCGCCATGCACCTCAGCGGGTGAAAGTGACCATGGTTTGGGAATTAGAGCTGGTAACATTTTTAGGCGCGTTCGCGTAATTCGCGGAAAAAAGCTTATTACCTTCGGCATGTCCGTCCGTCCGTCTGTCCGCATGTATCAGCGCGTCTCCCACGGGAAGGATCTCAGTGAAGTTTGATATTGGGGGCGTCTATGGAAATCTGTCGCCACAGCACAAATCTCGGGCACTTCACGCGAAGACCCTAAGTGCGTTTTATTTTTGCCCGCGACAATAAACTGCCACTGTTCATATTGTCACCGTGACGTAACGCTGCACACAGCACGCACTGCTACATTTCCACAGCAACAATGGTTACGCGAACGCGCCACAATGTCACGCGGTACGTACACTGCCTATTTGCCCCTTATGGGTGAGGCATCGCAGATACCAAAATAACACTTCAAACTGATTAGGCTTTACCAGGCAGTGGATCAGGCTGCGGGCTTGACTACCGTGTAACCGAGGTTCGATTCTCCACAGACACACACATTACCTTCTCCAGAATCTGCAGACCCGCCTAGCATCCTGCCCATCGGCTACTGGAGATCGCTTATACCGCGGTCAAAGCGGCCGGCGCGTCAAGCAGCGGACTCACACTCCACGTGCTGCAGAACTCATACACGCATGGAGCCATACCTGCACTCCTTCACACGCCTCCACGGTTTGGTACTTAATCTAGCACAAAACAATTTTATACTCTTGAACCAATAAGACACTCCAGCAGTCCGGGTCCGTCAGCATGTGCTTCCGATATGCCACAACCAGCGTCGCTGTTCAAACACGGAATGAAAAGCCACGATCACACGTTGTGTAGAACCGTGTATACACTGAGGTCAGACGTGTCAGTAACGCGGGAAGGGTCAATGCAGACCGGACACACGTCTACGGACCCTGCCAGCAAGCAAACCGTATCACCAACTCTCACCACTCCAGCAGCAGCGCTGAGAAACGGGCAGCGTTATTGCTTTGCTTGAGAGGGTCCTTAACCAGGCATGTTATTTAATTCACAATTTGTGTAGAAGCGAGCACACTCTACACGAAATTAATACACGCCGCCGTAGTGGACTGTGGCCGAGAACAAGAAAGACTTTCGCTGGCATTACCAGAGAAAGTCCGCGTCGTACATCTGAAATCCACCGATGTCGGGCCCCTTAAAACACTTCTCTTGTTTCCGTTCCGAGTTCTTGACACACAAACTGGGCAGCTTCTAAAAGGACCGAACGGCACGCACGGCACTCTCGATTGCGAAGGCCATTTGTCCACTTTTTTGGCCAGTTTACTGCGGCGCTGCACACACAACTGTATTTGGCCGTTCCATCTGTCGTTACAGTTCACTTTATTATAAACCATTTAGTGTTTTGCTGTACCGAACATCAAAAGAAAAGTTAAGTGATAAAGGTGGCTGTACTAACACACAACAAGAAATGCAACAGATTTAGAAACGAAAGTAACAAGAAAGGAACATGAAAGCGGTTAAACAACATCCGACAGACAGCAGTCCTCAGGTACTGAGACATGGCCGTCGTAAGTCGGCAGGCGTCGATGTTAGTAGCAACATCTGGATTATACGGTTACTTGAAACCAGTAGTTTGGACTTAATCTTTTCTGTTTACCCTTTCAAATAGTGCACTAAGACTACATCAATTATATATGCTTAGCTCGTACCGCGCGGTAAACACACTCCGTCTCGGTTATAAAACCAGTCAGTTAATGCTGTACAGGGAAATAACCGCTGTTTGTTCTGAGATCCACACAAAACACATAAATACACTGTGTGGGCAGAACGTAGAATTTGTGAATGTTAAACCTGGCGGTATATAAAGTCCGTACCGCGCAGTAAACACACTCCGACTCGGTTATAAAAACCAGTCAGTTAATGCCGTATAGGGAAACAATCGCTGTTTGTTCTGAGATCCACACAAAACACATAAATACACTGTGTGGGCAGAATGTGGAATTTGTGAATGTTAAACCTGGCGGTACATAAAGTCCGTACCGCGCAGTAAACATATCCCGTCTCGGTTATAAAAACCAGTCAGTTAATGCCGTATAGGGAAATAATCGCTGTTTGTTCTGAGATCCACACAAAACACATAAACACACTGTGTGGGCAGAATGTGGAATTTGTGAATGTTAAACCTGGCGGTATGTACAGTAACCGCTGGGCTTCAGACGGTTAAACCTTCTAAAGCCTGCATTTTCCCGAAGTTTATTTAAGGGTTTTATAAGAAAGTGATAACAAAAAGCGGCAATATCCGTAAACATCATTAAGCCCCTCGCCTTCGTAATGCAGACGCAGTGCGTTCACTGTGAGGTACGAATTTAGATACACTTCAAGCTTTTAGGTGGTCAGTCATCTTTGCCATGGTTTCAACGTTCTGCGCCGTTGGCTATACGTTTTACAATTGCTTACAGCATCGCACCCACAGTGTGAACTGAAATCTACACTTCAAGCCAGTTTCTAAACGGTAACACAGTCCGACGCGCAGCAGCACACTGGGGGGCTGTTACAACACTCAGACGAACACACCATGAATGTGACAAGCACCGGGCTTCACCTTGCAAGCCTTGCTGGTCAATACCGCGCCACAATTGAACACAGCAACACACCGCACAGGCATACAGGGGGAATGGAGATACAGCTCCACTCATTCTTAACCTTGACACCAGAAGTCAACGCCCACATTACCCACGAAACAGGAGGGTGGGGGACTCCACAGACGCTACGCGCGTTTCGGTAGAGGTGAAGAGGTGACGTTCTTCTCACATCTGGAGCGAAGGTATAAAAATGACTGGAAGGCGGTAAAGAGTCACCTTCACCCCCGGGGAAGGAACCCCCCGACACCCATGGAATAAGGGGCTTGGGTGGCTGCCCGGTACCAGCCAGGGCGTTCTGGAGAACAGGAAACTTAGTCCCGTCGCTGCTGCACGCAATGGCCAGCCATCGCTTTCTATACCAACTGAGCTACCCCGGCGTCCACCAGATTTCGTTCAAGACCTACAGCCAGACGTTCCCCTGATACAACGACGGCTAACACGGCCACAGGACCGGTCCGGGTTGTACTGCGTCCATTACTAAGCACTTTCAAGGCAAAGACATTTCTGCATGCAAGGAGACGTTTCAGCAATACTGCCGCATCACGTTCGCAGCTTTGAGAGTATCAGCCGGGCCTCTGTGCGCGCACGGACATGGCAGGCACAGGGAACATCCGTGACTGCTATAAAAATGTGGCGCGCAGCTGCGCAAAGTGAAGACGGTGCTGGTCAAGAAACAGCCGCGCATGCGCTTCAGTATGGCTCCCGTATCGCAACATACGAGTAACTTTGCGTTTGGGAGACGCGGCTGCCCCACATTATGCGTTCAGTTTACAGTGACGGCTGAAAGGCACTTCCCTGGTCTGTGGATTGGGCGTCGAGGACCAACAAGACGGACCCCGCGAAGTTCCGGTCTTACTAGATATGATTTACTTTTGTTGCGTTGGGCCAAACAGGTGGCCTGCCTACGAAACCGAAGACACCTGCCGAAATTAAAAATGCTTCGGCACTGCGCCTCCTCACCTCTTGGTGAACAATCCAGGCAGTTTACGGGTTACGCAACATGCGCCACCCGGGCTTACGTCACAATTGTCACCATTTCTTTTCCGTGGCGCAACAGCCCCCAGTGGGGCCACAGCCCCCCGTGGGCCAGGGCCTCCTCATTGTCGAGGTTTCACGATTACACTCAGACACACCGCACTCGGTAGGACTCCTCTGGACAAGTGATCAGCCCGGCCCAGAGACCTCTACCTGACAACACACAACACTCACAAGAGACAGACATCCATGCTGCTGGCGGGATTCGAACCCGCAATCCCAGCAAGAGCTCGGCCGCAGACCCACGCCTTAGATGGCGCGGCCACTGGGATCGTCCACTAATTATTAACACTTTTAATTAAAACCATGCATAATATTGGCACAGCCGTTAATTCTGCAATTGTTACTTCGTGTTTCATATAAAAAAGGCACAAAAACATTTTAAACATGTACACCGACGCTACAAAAACGCACGCATAACCGATGGGGTGTGATAAATAAGTGGAGGTGGGCTCAATTCCGACTTACGCCAATTTGGTGTTCCGTAACAGTCGCAGGAACGGAACCGTGACGGAACCCAGTCGGAACCTGTACTGAATCAGTGTCTTCCAGGTTGCCTATAGGGTACTGCATGAGTCTTAAAGTGGTCCTGGAACTGTACCACTGCACCGTCCCCTTTGGGAGACACGGCCACTGAACACCGTGTACTGAGTTTGCGGTCACCCTGTACACACTGCTTCAGACGATGCGTTTAAACCGTTGAAGTGGTGGTAACTATACGTACCACCTGTCGTCACATTCACGAACACTTTATAACGTACATGCAGCGAACGCCTCTTCGACTGCTTAAACCGGAAGACGGAGGCACAACGCTCCTCCGAAACGTCGCTAACTATTAACCAGTGGCACAGGGCGTGACACGCTACACAGTGTTAGCAAATGTCGGGCGACTACAGGTGTAATGTGCAAACCCAGTGGCTCTGGCGATCAGTCGGTCGGCCTCTCACCACGAAGCCCCGGGTTCGATCCCAGGTCAGTTCATGTTACATTTGTGGTGGACGAAGTGGCACTGTGACAGGTTTTTCTCCCAGTACTTCGGTTTTCCCCTGTCAGTACCATTCCACCGATGCTCCATACTCATCTGCATCTACACTTTGCTCTTACCAGAAGGACAAGCGGGCAAAGCCTGGGAACCGTCACGCAGAGCAACGCTGTTTCGGATATCGGGCAGCACTGGATAGTACTTTCACGCGTTGTTTCCCTACATGCATCCGTCGAGGGACACCACAAGGAGACGTCTAACACTAACTGCACTTTGATAGCGAGAAAGCTCGGCAATTAACGGAACTTTCGTGTAGAAAATTCATCGCCAGACTTCTCAAGAAAACCGTACACGCCCCTTTCACTTTCGCACAACGAAGCGTCAAAGATGCCCCCTTCGCATACAACAGAGTCTGCACTTTATAGGGTAAAGCTATTCGATTATACGCTTGGACAGGCCCTCTGGCTTCCAGGAGACTATAGCTCCCAGAGTTCCAGACAACCGGCACATGAAGGTGGCAGGGTTGTCAGCCCTACGCACCGGCTACCTTTACCACCACCATCCCCCACCTCCCCCCCCCCCCGGCCGGAAAAATTACTGGTGCTCATTTCTCTTAGAGGCTGAGTCGACCCCAGAGCCACAGTGCGGCCGGAAGGATTGTGTCATGAAAAATTCCAGTTCTAATGGGTTAAGCCATGTAGCACGTATGGTGGAAAAGAGAGGTGCATACAGGATTTTGGTGGGGACACCTGAGGGAAGGCGACCACTTGGGAGACACAAGCGTACATGGAAGGATAAAATTAAAATGGCTCTTCAAGAGGCGAGATGGGGGGGGGGGTGCAAGGACTGGATTGAGCTGGCTCAGGATAGGGACAGGTGGTGGGCTCTAGTGAATGCGGTAATGAACCTCCGGGTTCCATAAAATGCGGGGAATTTCTTGACTAGCTGAGGAACTGTTAGCTTCTCAAGAAGGCCTCTGCTCTATGTAGTTAGTCGGTTAGTTAGTTATGAATTAAATGGTATCACCCCAGTACACAAACATTATTAAAGAATCACAAATTTGCAAGACCTGAGGGTCTCACAGCGGTGCAGCTGAAGGTTCAGTTCTTCTGGGATGTGACGCCGTGTCGTTTGGTGACTGGTTCACCACGTTTCTAGCTGGACCACCTGACCCTTCAACACAAAGGCGCCACGCTCCTTCGAAACGTCGGGAATTACCCATCGCCACACTGCCACATCCCACAAGCCGCAACAGCTCAGACCTCAGCCTTAAGAACGAGCTGTACACGACTTACCGACTGCGTCGGCTCATCTTTCAGTGTTTACCAGTAGCCATCTGCCATTACCGCTGTGGTATTGGGGGGGTGGGGTGGTTGGGGGGGGGGGGGGCGCTGGCTGGATAAACCTGTTTCGTGAGCAAGACGAAGCAGCAACAGGAGACGAGAGCCGAGCTCGTGGTGCAGCAGGTGAGTACCACAGCACACAGGCACGCTCTGTCTGGGGCGGCACACCAGTCCCTCGGTTCGCGAGCCTAGCGGTATCTTTACCCACCACCAGTTTTAAAATTAAAAAATTCTACGTTCTGCCCACACAGTGTATTTATGTGTTTTGTGTGGATCTCACAACAAACAGCGATTATTTCCCTATACAGCATTAACTGACTGGTTTTTATAACCGAGACGGAGTGTTTACTGCGCGGTACGGACTTTATATACCGCCAGGTTTAACATTCACAAATAGCGATTATTTCCCTATACAGCATTAACTGACTGGTTTTTATAACCGAGACGGAGTGTTTACTGCGCGGTACGGACTTTATGTACCACCAGGTTTAACATTCACAAATAGCGATTATTTCCCTATACAGCATTAACTGGCTGGTTTTTTATAATCAAGAATAAGAGTGTTTACTGCGCGGTACGGACTGAGGCCTTATATAAAACACATGTTTCGTCTCTAAAGGGTTAATTCGTTCCTATACAACGGCTTGTAAGGCTAAAAGTCGTAAACGGGAATTAATTTCCCATTACGTCCCGCGTCAAATTTGAATTCGTACCAGGGGTCAAAAATTTCTCCCCAGACACAACTAACTAATCCCTTTCAGCAGAATCCTTATACCAAGGCTGCAAGTTTCTCACCTAATCAAAAAAATCCCCCGCATTTTATGAAACCCAAAGCTTCACCGCAGTGTTCACAACAGCCCGCTCGTCCCTATCCTGAGCCACATGCAACCAGTCACCGCCTTCCATCCTATCTCCTTAACAGTCTTTTTAATATTATCGTCTCACCCATGCCTAGGTCTTCAAAGTGGTATCTTTATTTCGGGTTTCCCCACCAAAATCCTGCATGCATGTCCCTTCGCTTCCATTCGTGCTATGTGTCCCACCCACTTAATCTTCCACTACTTGATCACCAGTACAGTTTTTAAAGGAGTATAAATCATGGCGCCCCTCAACATGCAAGTTTCTGCATCCTCCTCAAACAAGGGGCAAAATATTCTTGTTTGCTATGCAGCTCGGACATTCATCACCGTCACCACAAAATCCAGTCACTGAGCCTCACCCCACCAGGACAGCCCACAGACACTGCCCTTCGCCCAGCAGCTGCCATGGCTCCGTCAGCACACGAGTAGCCACGCCCTGAACGGCGACAGTCCGGCCTTCGAATCCCAGTGGAGGCGCAGCTCCCTATCTTCACCATGGCCCAGACTGGCTCCGGGGTTCAACCAAACTCCCGGCCGAGGGTAGCGGGGCTAGTCCCTCGGGGGTAAAGCGGCCGGGGCGTGAGGCCGGCCACTCACCCGATCCACAGTACCAACACTTAACAACTTCACTTCTCCACGCGCCTTCACGGCGTCGGGCCTGGTTAATTAAGTACCATTCTACTTTCACTTACTGCAACCTGTCTAAGATCAAATGACTGATAAGCTGACAGTTTCTCAGCCAGCCAAGCAATTCTCCACATTGTACTTAACCTGAAGCTCTTCCCCCCTCTGCGTCCTTCTGTGACTCCTGGCAGTACCGGCACATGACGCCGTGAGGCCAGTCAAATGCCTGTGCTGCCTCCAGCGTGGCGTGTTAACAGCTTACAGCATGACTGCAGTTACGGGTGCGTGCCTAGTGTCTGCCCATCCACATTCACCGTGAGGATGGACGGCAGCAACTGGCTCTCGAACGTCGGTACACGTGCATTAAACTACACCTTGTCACACACCCCTATGGCAGTAAACTGTGACGTGGTAAGCACACCCACACTTCAACTAACAGCGCTATCTGTAAGTGCCACAAATTCTACGTTCTGCCCACACAGTGTATTTATGTGTTTTGTGTGGATCTCAGAACGAACAGCGATTATTTCCCTATACAGCGTTAACTGCCTGGTTTTTATAACCGATACGGAGTGTGTTCACTGCGCGGTACGGACTGAATCTCAATTACAGTATCAGAGTACAGTATCAGTGTTTAAAGGGTTAAGCCGTCGGTTCCCCTGTCAGTACCATTCCGCCAATGCTCCATACTCATCTTCATCTACATGTCGCTCTTACCAGAAGGATAAACGGGCGAACCCTGACAACCTTCCAAAAGGCAATGCTCTTTCGGAAATCGGGGAGCATTCGACATAAAAGTTGTCTCGCTTCCCTTCACTTGCCAAACAGACGAGTCGTTGGAACGCGGCCTCAGAGTGACGGTTAACATGCCCCCTCCCCTGAGCATGTCATTTTGCCGCCATGCTTCCCATGTGCCTTTCTCTGGAGTCCAACACGCATACACTACACGCAACTTATCCTTGACGAACCTTCGTGAACGAACGCACCGTATCTAATGGGAAGCACACACAGCACCCCGAGACGGCGCTGCTGGAATGCCAGCAGCAGACAGCAACCTGCTCGTTCAACTGCTTCAAACACAATCCTGTCTGAACGTTCCGCAAGCTAGCGAACGATCGCAGCGCGTAAAACTTCCGGCCCGTTCGCTGTTTTGTCCCCAGATATTACTGTCCACACTGCAAAACTGGCCAGGGCCTTAGCAACAGGTTTGCAGTCGATCATAATCGACATCTTGTAAACGTCTACATTTACAATCGATCATACTCAACCGCTGCGTTTATTCATACCGTGCATACACCAACCAACATACGCACTTAACAAAATACATTCATGAGCCATTACAAAACTTCTACATGTTTCGGCACCGAGGTGCCATCATCAGGGAGCCGTTCTGGACAAAGGAATGTAGGCACAACACGCCAGTCTCGTTACTACGTCGCTCTGCCGGTGACACCTGTCGCCAACAACAAACGTCTCAAGGTGTGTGTGTGTGTGGCGCATTTACAACCAACTTTTAAAACGAGGAATCACACTGTGGACAGCTTTTGCGCGAATTTCGTTGCACCCTGTACATCATGTCCGATATCTACACTGTGCGAGATTTTGAGTTCTCACGGCTGTCTGTGAAGATTACTGTCTTCTGGGCTGTGACGGCGTGTAGTCCGGTACATAGGCCAATGTTTCAGAAGAACCTACCCCATCTTCAGAGTCGAGGGGCAAACCGTGGTGGGCACCGGCACAGGGTGCAGACACCAGTCGACGCGTAGTTAACACCGGCACAGGGTGCAGACACCAGTCGACGTGCAGTTAACACCGGCACAGGGTGCAGACACCAGTCGACGCGCAGTTAACACCGGCACAGGGTGCAGACACAGTCGACGCGCAGTTAACACCGGCACAGGGCGCAGACACCAGTCGACGCGCAGTTAACACCGGCACAGGGTGCAGACACCAGTCGACGCGCAGTTAACACCGCGCAATACCGCTGTGAGAACCTCAAATGTCGCCCGGTATCCCACATCCTTCCCACGACTTCTGCACGCCTCGATCACTTCTCCCCACTGTATCCCATGTCAGCGGAACAGACGCTAGATTGCCTGAAGGAACGAACTGACCCACACCTGAGCAAACAGTTCGGAGAACTGCGTGCGCTCTTTGTGCGAGAGGCCCTGGCACGTTTGTTTTGGGTGAAATTGTGAGGTTTTATGGCAAATTTACATGTAAAGTTGCGTCACATGTATCGCCAGTGGTCCCGGTAAGGACGGAACTTGTGGACAGATTGGACTGGGTAAGGTATAGAGATATACAGACGGACGGATGGATGGATAGACAGACAGGCCGACAGACAGGTAGATAGACTGAGAGATCGACAGTTATAGATGAATGGACGGACACAAGACAGAATGGTGGATATCTATCTATCTATCTATCTATCTATCTATCTATCTATGTCTGTCTGTCTACATATATATATATATATATATGTATGTCTAGATGGACAGATAGATAAAGAGATGCATACATATATACATGAATGAGCAAATAGGCAGATACACACATACATGTTAAGTACTAACCTTTACCGAAACCAAAAATTTCATGAACTACACCGACCCTAAAGAGGGAGACAGCAAGTTCCTTCGAAACTTTGCTACCTGTAATGTCGCTGTTCACAGCAGCACTCCGAGTCGCGTTCGTGCGGCAACACCGTGTCTCGCCCCTTACGGACCCTGGACCGCAGACGAGCCTAGCCCCCGACCCAACCATACTGTGTGGCGGTGTGCAACACACCACTACAGTCAAACTGAGCACTTCGTAACACCCTTCTTCTACGTCAGTGTAAGACAGGCTTCAAATTAAACCATATAATTTTTAAACGTATTCACCCTCTTGCCGGGGTGGGGGCGTATTTTATAACGCTGTCGACAACTCTATACGTCGAATGGCGAGATGATTCATGAACTGGAAAGAATATGGAAGGACGCTGTCATGGTCAAATGGAGGTACCACGCCGTGTTCCGGAATCTGCCTGAATGGAGTGACAAAAGTTATGACAGCCCTCCATCAGGGCAGCCGAGATACGAACCGCTAAGCTAACCGGTTCGGTACACAGGCCGAGACGCTAATGCTTGCCAAGCCTAGCTAGTGACAGCGTCATTTAATGGCTTCCAGAAGACGGGGTTCAATTTTGGTAAACTTACATCTGGAAGGCCAACTTCACGTGGGATGAAGACACTGTACCGCGATTACTCTTCTCGAATGTGACATCGTGTAGTCTGGTACAAATTTCGCAACCATTCGCAGAAACCTACTGTTCCGATCAGTGGGGCTGGATACCCTTCTACACTGACAGGTGCGTACTTTGGATCCCAGGAGTCAGTGTGGTGCTGGTTTCTTCTCAGAACACTGCGGGTTTTCGTCCCAAATATAATTCCACCCAGCGTTCGTATTCCATCAACAGATGGCACAACAGGCCCATACGCGACCGCAGTAGTATGGCGACTAAGCCTCATGCCACCTCAAAAATTAAAAACAGGTACAAAACTACACGGTGTCATATTCCGGAACACTGCATTCTTTACAATATACCTTCGATTGGTCCGAAGAAACCTACTTTCCATACTTGCTATCAGTGTTGGCGGCTAAATTTTATCCGCGGATCCAAACATTACGAGAAAATTTTCAAGGCCTCCTCTGCACAACCACAAATTCAGAATCCATGTCACTTACCTATAACACCCGATCCCGAAAGCAAGCTGTACTAATTCGCCTGTGAGAGTCTTGTCCCAGCAGAAAGGCCAGGATACAGTTCTTACTGTTTCGAACTTGAGCTGTTTTTCAATCACAAAACAAAAGAACAGTTAACAATCCATACACATTCACAACGTCCCACTCCGATAAATGCACGAACGGCTTTTGAAGCAAACACAGCACGTGCATCATGCATACCATCACACCACCAACACACCGCAACCAGCACGAACCAGACAACTGCACGCATTTACAGCGGCTACACAGCGGCCCCTGTCATGAGAGTGGGGTCGACGCATGCGCAATGTAGTGTGATGCACAGTGGCGCTGTCGTACGACACCAGGACGAACTGACATTAATGATACAACAGCAAGGTGGCGTCGGAACCTCTAAACAAACGATTTCCCACATTAACCAGCAGGAGCGGAATAAATTGATAGTTATGTGTTCTAAGTTCGCGTTATGTTTGTGTAACCATGGACACAAGATGTAGATAAGTAATAACACGATGTTAATATAAGTTTCGTGACTGAAACAAATTTAAAATCTTCACCAGATCCTGTAGCAGGGTGCAAACCATTTTTCTGACTTTGAAAATCTAGGGGCATTTGGCGCCCTGAACCGAATTTCGCGCAACACGCGGACAGAGTTCTTTCCAGCCCATCAAACTGGGACTATCCGGGGAAACGGAGATGGATGGGATCTCCGTTGCTACCGAATAATCATACCATCGTCGCTTTCGTTTGGCGGTACTAGCTACGCAGCTTTCTACCGCACTGCAGCAGTGCGCAAGGCAAACACCCTTCACGCACAATACACCAAACTGAATGTGCCATTGTGGTCGCTTTTCATATCAGGTTATCGCCGCACAACGCGAAAGGTGTCAAGGCACCGCCCAGCTCTTCACACGGCAGTCTACGGCATTGCTTTCTAATATTGCTTCGAACGACGTAGAAATGCTAGACCCCACGACATTGGTCATACCTCGTCTCACTTTACGTAGCAGTATGTAACTCTGTAACACATGTCGAAAAGTTACTTGTAGCATTACTTTTTACACTAAAACACTTCAGCTGATCATAATAATCGCTAATTTATTTTACAGAGTACAATTATTAAGAATGAACGATACACGCATTCCCAGTTTATTGTACGAATCCTTTCCGACCGGCAGCGGGAAAAAATGGAGCGAACACCTACAAAGGCAGAAGCCAGAGAATGGTTTGTACACTGTTGGCGGTAATTTTGCGTAACAGGTCAGTAAAACATCATGTGATTGGATGATGAATAACTGACTGAAGAGGGTACAGAACGCGGTGATCGTGTTCAAATTAAGGACACTATCCTGGTATTTATCTGGAAGGACTGAGGAAGACCACATCTATCGCTATCTACCTGGTATCCCAGCTGAGATTCGAACCCGGAACCCTAACAACATTATTGGGTGCTTGGCACCGTGCGGGCTGTTTTGCTGTCGTCTTTGAACACCTGACAGTGTAGGTCGCTCAGGCGAAGTCAATAACCGCCTGTGACAACCCCTTAAAGCCCAGTAATTACTTTAAGCACCGCCAGGTTTGACATTCACAAATTCTACGTTCTGCCCACACAGTGTATTTATGTGTTTTGTGTGGATCTCAGAACAAACAGCGATTATTTCCCTATACAGCATTAACCGACTGGTTTTTATAACCGACACGGAGTGTGTTTTCTGCGCGGTACGGACTGGATCATATATAACCCCGATTACTTTTCATCCTCAAAGTGTCAATTACGAGAGTACGTCGCTGCTGAAAGTTTGCTATCCACACGCGGTTCGTTTACTGCTCGGTAGCTATTGAACGTAATGTTAGCTTACTTTATACGGAATACAGACCGTCATTTATATGCAGCTGATCAAGTGGAAGACAATCTGGTGCCACATTGCTGGCTCTCTTCGGTCCTTGAAACTCAACCCAACAAGGTGGGTGACCTGACTAAGGCCTTTGCTCTTTAAATCCTTAAAAACCAACGTGAAAGGACTTTTCTGTGTAATTCTCTCCGATATCCGCAAAAGCATTGCTTTGTTTCGAAGTTCCAGATCTTCGCCCGCTTGTCCTTCTAATAATAGTAGTGTCACTGTGACAGGGTTTTCTCCCAGTAGTTCGTTTTTCCGCTCTATCATTCCACCACTGTCCTACAAAATTCATTCGCCCATCGCCGACACCACAGCAACGCTGCTAAGTGACGTACTTAAACACATGCAGCGATAATTTGCGTGAATATTAATTCAGTGGCTCTTGTACTGACGGCGGTGTGTCCCGCGAGACACGAACGTATTGCTTATGCAAATTTATTAGCACCAACAAACGCACAACCGTGAATACATGGTTAGCATGTACTGCAAACTGGCACATGTGTTTATGACAAGATGCACGGTCTATAGGATGTAAGATAATTTTTATGTGTCATTTAGGTGGGACTCTTCAAAGTACACAAAACAGTATATTTCTCTAAAAGATGCTCAGAAGTTCCACCAATAGCTGCTACAAGCCCCGCTTGGTTACTTTCACATTGTGACGGACAGTTATGCAAAATGGCGCTCACAGCTCTGTAATGTGGCCTTCTGATCTCAGGTTTGCTTTCAGGAAACCAAACTGTGTGGCTGATATTGCAGGCAGCACAGAGAGAATGTTCTGCCCATTTCAGGATGTCTGATTTAGCGTACATGATTTCATGACAAAGAATGCCTGTCAGCTTGCTTCCTTCCACTTACATGCTAAATTATGCTACCAACTGTTGCTGGTACCATGCCACTTAACCAACAAAATTTTGAATTCTCATGTACAACATTTGAAAGTAGTGTTTCCCCAGATAGCGTTCTGTTCCACGAAGTGAAAATAATGGTTCCACAAGAAAATTCCATTCCAATACATAATAATAATAATAATAAACTTTCCTTTTTGCAACAGCACAGCAAATACAGTCAGCACATGTTGTACAGCAGTTTACTGGTTGTTATGGAGCTGCATGTTACTTTTTATGGCTACTGTTTCATATATGTATATGAAATTAAATTTTTGTTGCTAAATACGTGCAATTCAACACTGTGATAAAGATTCAGGTGTTCTGGGAGATGCTGCTGCACTGTGGAGCACGCAGATACCGATGTTTGCAAGGACTGGACTGCCTGCATCTTCAGCAGCTCGGACTGCTGGACCATGATGACGAAGGCAGCGATCCTATTGGGAAGCACTCGGCTACGGACACTGTCTCATGTACCAGAAGCCTTGCATCTTTGCAACACCAAATCTCGCACACAACATCTTGATCTCGTAACACGTTTAATATTCATCTGTTGTTATCCTTACGTATTTCTGTTCTGTTTGCTTAGCTTCATGCGTAAGGATTTTATTATGGGTTCTGCAAAAACTTTGCAAGTGCTAACAGCTAGAGCACTGTTGCCAAATTTAATTTGGCAACAGTGCTCTAAGGAATGTGGTGTAACAATGGACACACGTGGACAGGTGCAACAGCTGTACTTGTGAGGTTAAAACAGATGCAAATCACGAACAATTTCTTCACAAATATTCACAAACTGTGGCTATATTCACATGAAACAATTACAATTATGCAGTATTTTTACCTAAAACTACATTCTACGTCACTTAAGGTGTAAGACTTCTCTAAGTGTCATCTTCCAAAGATATTAAAACAAAGTTTCAATGACTGACTTGAGGGTTTTCATCATCACCCATTTTGTGTTTTATCTTTTTGGTCTATGAACACAGAACACATGAAATAAAATTTAAAATTTTCCCTGAATAATTAAGAAAAACTGCTACAAACATTAATTTGTACAGGACAAAAACATGTCTTCAGCTTAAAACTGTTGGCAACACAGACAGGACTTTTAACTTGCATCAAAAATGCTTATTTTCAATTACTCTTTTACACAAAGTGTCAAAAATATATATACAAAGTATATAAATATATATATACTTTTCATCATCATTATTTTTCACATGAAAAAAATGTAATATTGTACTGTTTTTAAAACTACTGGCAATTAATTAAATATCTTGCGTTTTTCACACAAAACACACACAAACACAAGGTCTATTGTTTTTTCACAAAATTATTTTCATCTTGCAAAACTATCTTTTCATCCAACATCATGGACCACACACATCCGACATCTTTTAAAATTGTTTCAAACATACTTTTATAGAAAATGGTCTTCATTTTCATTTTTTGGAAGGATTTACACATTTTTCTTTCTTTCTCATATTTACTTCTATCTAAACAGTACTGGGGGTGAAGGAAGAGGGTGAGTTTATGTTTTTGTTGCTTTCATTTGTTTTTATTAATAAAAATCGCAGAGTTGGTGGGTCAACATGGTGGTCTCTAGAAAAATTAAATAATTTGAAAGGCATCAAAAAGGGGCCGGATTATACACAGACTACCATTTGCTAGGAATACAGTCACTTGTTTCTTTATTATTCTTGGCACTTAAAATGCAGCACTGTTACCACCATCTTCCATAATCTAGGTCAACAGACTAAAAACTATTTATGGGTTTTATGTCTTTTCTTATGAAAAAATGAAGCGACAAGGAAACATATATTGGAGGTATTTATCATGCCCTAAAACTTGTACTTTACATGTGAGCCTCAGGAAAAGGGTCCTCTGTCACAGTACTTTCCCCCTTCACAGACTGAGACTTGTTTTGACAGTTTGACCTGAGGACTACAGAATTTGGGGCTGTGCAGCAGGTCACAGTGTAATTTTATGCTCTTTCATCAACCAACTGCCTTAAGATGGACAGCAGCAAAATAACATTTGGGGTGTCGACAGTCAGCACGCCATCACTACTGAACACTTACGTGCACGTTCCATATATACACACATTTTCACATAGTTTCTGTCATTTCAAGCTACCAGTGAAAAAGATAAACAACAATCCATGATGCACAGCCCTCAAAATTAAAAGTGCATTCTAACTAGCATGTTCATACTTTGGAATTACAAATACATCCTACCAAAGATTCTACAATACTGTCCTGTATATTACTTTATAAATTATCAGTATTATTAATATTAATATTATTAAATATATCCCTCATGTTAATTGTAGTTTATGCTGAGGAAAAAACAATAATAATTTTCCTTTACATGAGTTTCAGAAATGAGCATTCATCTATCACTAAAACTTATCATCCTTTATAAAAATGACTGCCATTACTTAGTTACTACAATCAGTTCTTGGGCACATTCACAAACATTCTAAAATAAGTAATAATAAATAGTATGTCACTAGAATACACAAGGGTAAAGATGGAAAACAGAATCATATGCATATATACAGTCATTATAAATTATCAGCTTTTTTGTGTTTGAAATACAGTATTGTCAAAATACTAAGTCTTGTTTTCCCGCTATATTTAAACTACTGACAATTGTTTGTTCCACTTATTTCAAAAAATAGTTCATATATTTTTTGGTAATGTGAGTCATGATTATGAGGGGACTTGTTTAAATATTTTGAGGTAAAAGAGGGGGGGTTTCACTCTAAAAGAAAAACTATGCAACCCTCTTCCAACCTGTGAATTCCATTCGTTAAAAAACTGCTTGTGACCACTCAAATCATATGGTAGAGGTTTGGAAATAAGTTCCATATAACCACACTACGTGCATCAGTTCACTAACTTATAAAAACAGAGTTCTAAAATAAATATAAATACATACATTATCAATAAAAATGCACATACACTTTCTTGTCATAATACAATACCAGGGCCTGGACGTTTATGCCCTAAAATGCAGATATATGTACACAATGTAAAATGTGCATTAGAAGCTATAATCACAGTCGTCACAAATTCCAGAACTTATCTATAAATGACACTACCTTTACTGCCATCAGAATGCCTCAGTGTACTAAACACAACTCAGAAATGATAACATATGCAAGTTATGCACGAAACAAGACCAGAATTTATAAAATTTGTGCATAATCAAATTGTCATTTCTCATTGTAGTCACAAATCTGCATTCTTGTGAAGTAACAAACATCTGGGCCCTGCACTTTGGACTGTTTCAGTGACTAACTTTGGTGTAAATGTCTGCATAATTGAGCCTGCCTCTTCAATTCTATATACAGTATGCATTTTAGAAATTATAACTTAAGAAAAACATCCTACACAATTAGTACTTTGGTTCAAATGAAAAACATTCAGAAGCTGCAAGTCTTCTGAGATGTGGTGTTGCGTTGCTAGGCAAGCAGAACTGCAGTGCCTCCATCTTCAGGGTCAAGCTAGATCCTGAAGACAAAGACAATACGATCCTTTGAAACATCTGGGACTACCTGCACAGCAACACTCTGTCACATACCACAAGACTCGAATCTTCAGCAACACCGCTGTGAGGACCTCAAATCTTGAAAAACATTCCGTTTATCAATCTGCAAGTGGTCTGAACACCAATATGCTGCAAGGCGGGTTACAGCTTATTGACTGCAAGTGTCACCACGTAATGTACCATATTTTGCAAACCATAGTCTGCACCAGACCATAAGACACACCAAGACTTTAGAAGCAAGTTTAAGTGGGGGGGGGGGGGGATGGATTTAATCACCTCTGAAGCTCCCATTCACAAACCCTTACTCAACAAAATGGCAGAATAGCACAGAATTTACACTGGTCATATTGACATACGTTCAGATCACAACATACAGGACATATTTATGCAGCATTTTCCAGGGGAAACAGTGTGTCTGTTGGTCTGCAAAACACGGTAAATTAGTTATATGATGGAGCAGTGACAGTTCCACATGACAGTTATGTACACTGATTCAGAACAACACGTTTCACTCAAACCAGACAATTCAATTGTGCCTTGAATTCATACAAAAAATGAAGTCAAAATACAAAACAAAAAACACAGAAATGAGATCTGCAAGACTTAGCAACTCACTATGTAATTACATCTATAAAACAGTTCAGTAAAAAATTACCTGGGAAATTGGACTAGCTACGTATTTTGTGAAAGACTGTAAGAAGATGGTGTACTGTCAGCAAGCAGTGAGAGTGGCACAAAAGTAACGGACTGTAAGGTCACTTGAAAAACTGTAATGTTACTGAACTGACACTGACGGAAACCAGCAGCAACAACCAGAAAACACACAACACTTCTGAGCATCATCTAAACTACATAAAACAAGATAAAACTGTAATGCATGCCTGTGACTGTTAGAGAAAATACATTTTCTCTGCCCCTGGAAATCCACTGCCTGTGCAAACGTACATACTGAAATCTCGGTCAGGCTGGCCTTGCTACCAAACCACAGTGTCACATCCCAGATGTCCACAGCGGCAGACAGCTGTGAATCATTAATGTCATGTGCAACTATGGCTGTCAGGTTTTGGCTGCATCAAATGTTGAAGCTGTGGTTACAGACTAGGCACAAATCTTGAAACAGTAAAGACAAAGATTAATGTCACTGAATGACAGGGGCAGCCCTAGGTTAGCTGCTAGAAACTGATGCCCTAGACAAACCATGCACTTGGTGCATCCCCCAACAAACATCTCAGCAGAGGTTTCTGGTGAACAGGGAAGTGTTTTCCACCTACTTTCTCTTTAAAGGTTTTAAACATATTTCTTAACTGAAGCACACTTATTTAGTTTGTCCACATGTCTAGCCACTGTTTCTGAGATCAAATAAACTAGCAGTATTTTACCAGACTGTACATCTGCCAGCTTTCCACTTGGAACAGTAACAGTAAAATGGCTTCCAGTTCTGCAACTTACCACTCAGTCACAGTTTCAAATTTGTGTTACTTTTTTAACTTTCATTATTTCCATTGAATTTCATGCCCCACTCAACTTCGAGCCCTAGGCAGCCACTCTGTTCACTTGCATTGACAGACTGTCCCTGTGAGTTGGCACGTAAAGAAGCTAATTTCAAAGTCGGAAGGAACGTGACACAGAGTGTGAGCGTATCGCTGCTGAGGCAATAACAGTGCTTATGCTGGTGACACAAATCACAAATGACAATAGTGGTAACACTTGTAAGGGACTAGAAACAGCAATACTGTCTTGCGTAAACACATGAAGGCAAAAATCTTGAGGGGGATGTACCAGGTACTTCTATCTTCCAGAGAGTCTGCTTCGCCACCGATATTCCACCCACTGGTGTTATTACCTCTACACAATTCATTTCTATGTCAGCTAAACCATTAGTTATCAACATATAACCAGCATCTACCATTACCAGAGAATCAAACCTTTCTAGATCCAGTGATAAACACTACATAGTTTGGACATCACCAGCAGTCGGTCTAGTGCCCATGAAGAAATACCAAAGGAACAGTAGGAAGAGGGACAAACAGAAGCACAGCCCCCCAGATAGGCTTGGAGATTCATCATGCATTGCCACATCACCTAACAGGACAGGACTGGTCTTTGATGTCAAAACAAAGATCAGAGGGAGAAAATATTAAATGTTCCGATCAGAAGTGAAACAGGATAAATGACTGGCCTGACTCTCTATCACAAACATAAGTCTATAATAATACTACTAGCTGCATTATTTAGGATGGTTTGATATGTAATTCAGTGCTGTGCAAATTGTAATAAAACTGTGTGAGTGATCAACTGTCAGGAAAAATAAATAATTACATGAGTAAATTCTCTATATAAGAAAGTTATACATTAAATGCTAAACTAACTAGCTCTCAAAATGCAATAAAATTCCCAGATAAAATCAAGTATTCAAAATAAAGTCAATGGTGTATGTGGAACTGAATGGTGCTGTGATGTATGACGGATGATGCACTCTACTGAACTAAGCACAACCATATGGGCTCACATAGCTTCAGAACACAGAATATCCACAAAACTTGGTCAGGTTCTGTAAAAGGTTATATTTTAAATTATATAAGAAAACTCTAACATGATGATAATGATGACATGGCCTCACTGACAAATAATGTGACTAAAAGAGTTCACAGTTGCTATGGCGACGAGGAACTAGAGAATCAGGTTCCATACCTGGTGGTGGTGGTGGAGATGTATCTCCTTGCCACCACATCCAGTGGATCTGAGGACCATCCGGTCTGCAAACTCAGGTCTTCTGGGATGTGAAACTGCATCCTTGGACAAACAGTGCTCCACATCTTGAAGGGCTGTAGTGCCTTCATGTTCTGGCATTACAATACTTTGAATGTTGGAAAAAATTCCCATCCGAGGAGATACGAAACTTCAGCAACAGGACTGTGAGAACTGCAAATCCCCCCTTTCCTCTCATATACAATACACTTGGAGGACTTTTTCCCTGGGGTACCAAAATGGGGACTTGATGCAACTCCCCACGTTCATCTAGTGCTGGAGGTGAAGCATACCTCCACAAGAAGGCCAAGGCTTACAGTGGGCTGTAGTGCCAGTCACTGGAGCTTTCTTGTGTTACAAATTTGAAAAGGTCTCCTTTAATTGTGTGAGACCTTCAAGTGGCACACTTCATGGCCTTGCATCCAAATTTAAATGCTGCAAAACCTTAAGTAAAGAGCACAAGATGGTACCTGGGCTTTCGCTGCATCTGCAGGTCAGGCTTCTTATTGCTACATAGAATCTCGGAGAAAAAACATTTATTTATCCACCCATGTATCATTCTGAAAGCTAACATCCCTTGCCATTCCCTGATCACTTTACTCCAGCATTCATGGTGTGATTAACCTGACTACCTGTGTGTGTCTCAAGTTGTCAACACCGCAGCGGCCACACTACTTCATGTCATATGCCTAACCTCACTTACTGCTGCAATGTATTAAACATTTACAAGAAATTGGTACTGTGCAAATTTTTAACTCCTCACAATAACCTATTCCGAAATGCAATGTTCTTCACACAGTACAGTAATATCACAGAGAATGTGCAATTAAAATACAAGCCCTTCTTTACATTATAAGTGAACTAGCCACAGTGCCATCATTTGACAGCGGTAACATAACACACTGGTACTAAACCACTACGTCCCTAGCTATGACTTCCACAGACAACCCTTCAACTGACTGGTTTATATATATCCATAGCACTACAGGGACACTGTGAAAGCATAATTTCACTGAATATTCATGCGCTACTCCATGGTGCCTCTAGCAATAATTTGCACAGATAGCCTTCCAGTTGATCCCTACATACACATTATGTCCCTACAGGGATACTGTGAATGTGAAAGCACAACTTCACTGAATAGTCATGCTACAAATTTGAAAAGTTCTTAGCGTGACACATTATTGGCAAGGTACCATGCTGCAATGCTGACAGAAATATAGGTATCCCTTCACTGCTTCATGATGACAACTGTCATCTGACATAACTATCAATTAATCACTTACAAGCTTACTGCATTGTATATGGTCGATTTTAAACATCTGCTATTTCTTAACAACTTTGTTCATGTGTAAATGTTCCTCTGTTCAAAGTGGGTGATTTAGAGCTTAAATTAGTCTACAGAATAGCTGCATATAAACAATAGCAAGTAAAAGTCTTAAAACTGTCCACATTAGGAAATATCCAGGCACTTTTACACAGAAAAATTAACTTATAGCAGCAATTTTTTTGAAGATTCAAATATTCTGGGATACAATGCTGCATCACTGGGTGAGTAGGTCCTAATGTTTTGAAGGACTGGGAACCTCTTGTACAATGACACAGTGTCACATCCCAGAAGACTTGAGTGTGCATTGACACCACTGCGAGAACCTCAAATCTCACAGTAATTTTGTTCCTACAGAAACTGATAAGACAGAATAACACAAGCATTAAGGATTATTTACAAGGGCAATAAATACAATTTTAGAATGTTTCACTGCTCACTAAAAGAACACTCAACAGATTAGCTAATCATTCATCAGAACTTATCATGAAGAGACCTTGGGAAAGCAAGAAAACAATTGATATTCTGAAGCCAGAAAAAGCTGTTGGCTTTATCCAGGCAGTAAAGAAGAGAAGCCATCTTGTGTGACAAGAAGTTGCATAAATACACCCACTAGTGTCACCATGTCTACCCACCTGCTTGCATGTAACAACTGAACATCTACTGATTGGGTTTGTGACAATTGATACTGTAGATTTGTATTAAAATCTGTTGACATATGTCATACAATAAGACACATTACGTGAACACCTGTGCACAGCTCAGGATATGTAATTAAATATTTGTTCATGCAAAATATTTTTTTAAAGTTGTAAGAAAAATAAAACACATTTTTACCAATTACGCCTTTCCTGCTTGCCTTCTGGCTTTTGATACAAACAAATGAAAGGGAGCAAATGTGTCAGAACTGTTTCACTAACATAAATTTCTTAACTTGTCAAAATTTGATATCAATAATTTATCTTGTGGCATTCATCAATTTTTTGGTAGAACATCTCGTATGTTCACTTAGCCTTAAAAATCTGTAGTATTTGCCAAACTGGAGAAACACACAAGCCATTATACCTGGGCTTTGTCCGAATAAACATCCAAGAAAGTATGATGATATAGGTCTCAGCCGGCCTGACAAAACTGCAGGCCACAAATCCTTACCCACACGATTCATTTGACAATTGTACAGAAAATCCATCGCTTTGTCTTACATAATTTGGTAAATATAACCTCTTACAATACAAAATGCATATTGTGAAGACAATGACATTGTCTTTCATGTCGGGAGAGCATACTAAACTATCGTATTAAAATAAACATGGTTTACTATTCAAACCATAAGAGTTTCTAAAACAGAACTGATTTCAAGCCACACTGGTTTGATACTAATTTGGTGTGCAGAGGAACATGTTGGCACTGTACTGTCTGGAGAGCTCCAACACTTCCAGGAATGTCACCAGTTCAAACAAGTGAATCCCTTTGGATCTAACTACAGCACTTCCAAATGCAATGTCCTTTCATTGAGGAAACATTTAGAACTCCCGTAAGTGCAATATTAAAAAGACTATCTTTCCTTAACAGACCCCACTGCAGTGTTACCAACATTACTACGAATTTCCCTTCTGGTACTTCTCAGACTTATGGTCTGTTCTGCAATCTCTGCCATCTCCACTGCCTGGCAGCTTGTGCTGCTGACGGTCCACATTTCAGGCTGCATCTGCAGAACACACCACACCTTGATGTGCTGCATTATCAGACCGAAAGTGCTGCAAGTAACCTTCAATTCGGTCCAACGAAAGGAAGGATTCTTAGTGCAGCAGTAGACACAGCTTCACGAGCTATGAGTGACAGCTGGGCCACACGAAGGCTTGGACAACACTCTGGCTATTGCCTACCCTACAGCCCCACCCTCTTGGTAGGGGCCTGTCACCATACATGGATGCATTGGGAATAGAGTTGTCCAGGTGGTGGTTGTGTAGGTTGGGGTTCGCATAAGGAACTGTGATGTGTATGTTGGTGGTCGGTCAGTAGGAGGCAAGAGGTGGATCAGATCTGTAACTGCATTACTGCTACTGCCGCCATTGCCTGAACCATTTGAACCATTATTACCAGCAGCTGCACTTGTGCCCCCACTGTTTGCACTTGAAGTGGTAATGCCAAGTTTACGCAATCTCATCTTTTCTTCCCATTCTTCCCAGCCATGTTTTGCTCGATTCAAATTTCGATGCTGGTAGAAAACTAGACTTATTCGAGTTGGATGCAATCTATTGGGACGCCGCAAGGCTGTTGTGGCATGCAACTCATGCTTGGCACATTCAAACAACACGGAACCATGTCCCAGAGCAATTGCAACACCTCCCATTTGGGAATCTTTGAAACACTCCTCATTGTCAATGAAATCAGTGACTTCGCCAATAGGCTCTGACCGGGGTGGCTCTGGAACAACTGGAAAGAAGGGAGGTGGACCATACAAGTCCCAGCGATGGGGGTCCCAACGGTGGTGGTGAAATTGTCCAGCATACTGAGGGTGAAACTGACCCACCCCTTGATAACCATAGGGGGATGAATGGTAGCATGCTGATCGAACAGTGGCTTCTTGCTTGGCAGGCTGGCCCGTGTAGAACTGTGGGTTGAAGTCCATGGTCTGGTACGGGTAGTTCATATTCATATGTGGCGCAGATGCCGTTCGTGAATCCATATAGCCAGCAGCATCATTCCATGCACTACCAGAATAAGCCTTGTTATCTGAAAACATGGGATAGCCACCTGACATGAAAGAACTGCTAGAAGAACCACAGTAGCCATAGCTTGATGCACAGGTGTTTAAAGTGGAAACAAACGGGTTGCCTGCATTGGCAGGTGACGACGCTGCCGTGGAGCAGTAAGTTAGTTGTGCTGCTGCGACACTGTGGTAATCACCAAGTTGCTTCACTTCATTTGGGGAAGACCAAGTCGATGATGAGAGGGCTTCCTGCTTAATGGCACTACATGAGCCCTTTCCTTGGGTCACCATGCTGCAAGCACCATCATCTGCCTCTGAACGGCTTGAATTGTTCAAGTACACATTGGATTTTCCACTCTGATTTCCATCTGGCTTATCACTATTCCCTGACCTCCCTCCATTTTGGTCTGCACCAAACCATGAGCCAGGTGAACTGAAATGTGGCGAAGACTCTGCTGAGCCTGAGGACTTGGCTGCCTCTTCAGATGTGACCGTGCCAACCTCTTGAGCCCATGGCACAGAAGAGTCTTTGCCACCACTGCCACTTGATGAGCCATACTGCTGACTGTGATTGTCCACAGAAGGTTGTTTTGTAATAGAATTTTCACCAGGAGGAAAGGGTTTCAGGAAGCCTTTACAGTACGTTTGATTTGAAGGAGAATAATTTAAACCTTGAGATGTTGCTGTAGGGGACGTGTTTGTTGACGCCATTTCACTTGATGACATTGGTGATGCATTGCTGCTACTGCTGCTGCTGTTGTTGGAATGTACGTTTGAAGTTCGAGAGGGGGGCCTACCCTTAGGGATGCGGAAGGGAGAGGCTTGAGTTGGGGATACTGTGGGAGGTGGGGCAGGGGTGAGAGGATTGTAGTCCCAAGAGGACTGAGGTCTGTCAGGTGTTACCCAGCCTCCCCGACTTGAACCCGAACAAGAAGACGAAGTAGACTGGTCTGTTGGGGTCAGAGGAAGTGGTACTGACATGGAACGTTCAGGTGTTTTTGATGACTGTGGATTATTTTCCTGTGGTGTATGAGGTTGTAGAAGGCCACTGTCACCAGCATTCACAGCATGTTGTGTTTGAAGTGGGAGACTTAAAGACTGCTGCTGGGCTGTGTTAGGAGGCAGGGAGCTACTGCTGATGAGGGTCTGTTGCGGGCTATTTGCAGGCTGTTGGGACTGCGGTGAAGAGAATGGTGATGGTGGGAGGTGGGAGGGATAAGGAGACCTCTCTAATTGTCCTGAACCAGTTCCAGCATCATTGCCACTTGAAACAGGACTTCTCTGCTTGGCGGAACCACATGTGCTTGGAGATGATGCTGACGGGATCTTGGATTGTGCAGAGCTTAATGTGTCCGGTAGACCTGAGTCTGTCTGCCAATTCACTGTCTCCCCCTGCAAAACAGAAGGTTGTGTGGTTCCACTTTCCGAGAACAAGTCATTAGAGCTACTCTGCTGCTGCGAGTGACTTTGACTTGCCTGCCACGGAGATGATGGCTGCTGGAACACAAACGGACTAGAAGGAGTTGAAGCCTGGTTGTGTGGGCTTATCTGTCCACTGACCTGGGGTAGGCCTGAGGCAGCTGGACTGCTTGCAATGAAGTTACTGTACGGTCCCACTGAACTTTTATTGAGAGGTGACTGTGGGGGATTTAGAGTTGAACTTCCTCCCAAGTTTGCAGAATTCCCCACCAGAGTGTGGTTAGTTGTGCTATCGGGATCAACCCTCCCATCCCGATCATTTGCTGCGGCAGCTAGGCCCATAGCTCCACCACCAAATGCACCATAATCACTTCCTCCCCAGCCACTTATATTCCCAGAACCTAAATTTCCACTCACAGATGTAGCAGCTGTTGAGTTCAACCAGTTTTGTTTCCTCTGTGCTTCAGCTGCCATCCATGCATGTGTCTGACCGCGGTGGTGTCCCCACGCAGATGCTGCACCACCAGCACCAGGAGAACCATACACATCTGCAGTACGTGAGTCAGCACTCTGGTGATGATGATAGCTCCAGCCTTGATACATGGACACAGGGCTGTCCAGCACTGTGGATGACACCTGCAAGATGCCATAACAGAATGAAAGGGCACAACTCACAAAATCTGAAGTTTCCATAGCATTTAAGTTGAGTATAAAAAGGTCAAGAACTCCTATAAGAAATCTTCCAGGACTTTTGGATCATAAAAGGTGCTTTACCAAGCTTAGACCCCCATTCCATGGAATCACTACAGGACATGAAGGTGACCATCCATCTCCATCTAATGCTGAGGTTAAGAATCAGTGGAGCTGTACCTCAAATCCCCGAATATGCCTTCACGGCATGCACTGGTACCTTACTACTTTACCTCTCTGTCCTCTATAAATGACAAATGAATAATAGAAAACTCTTCTTCACAAGAGATGTTACTTCCAAGTATGCACTGCTGCTACCCTTTGAGTATCACCCAAAATTCCCACAAAATTAGACACAAAATGCTGGGAAGTTTTCTTCACAGTCTTGTTTCACTAAATGGTACTGAGACTATGTCATCAAACAACCACACCACTGTGGTACCTGAGAGCTCTGGAGCTGTGCTGCCTCCATGCCCTCCAGCACGGAGGCCATGTCCAGAGTCATAGGTGTGCCTCTGTGGTCAACCGCCCCCATGGAACAAGGACTGCGGTGCAAAGTCGGAGGATCCTTCCGTCCAATGACTGCATCTGGTTCATCTTCCTTACGTTTCTTACCATGGCGACGGCACGGCTGCAATGGCACAGCCCGGACACGCACCTCACATGGAAATCTGTGCCATAAATCAGTTCAGCATTATCATGTTTGTGATTCTGTAATATGCTGAACTCACAGCCCAGTTCATAAATGGCAATAACAGGAGATAAAGTTAAAGCAAAACATTTTAACATGACTTAATTATAAGGCATGAGTGGAGCCCAATATCAAATACGAAGCCATTCTGTCTGTGGTACACATACACTGTACTTTCTTAAACATCCTATTTATTCAAATGCAAGACAAGGGTTTTTCCTTAAACTGTGTGCTTAAATATGCAAAGTCATCTTAAATTTCCGTATGAACCCCTAAACCACGCCACACCAAACCGAAGCCTCCGTTGTCAAATCAACATGTGTAGATGAAAGAGAGAACAAAGCATGCTGTAGCACTTTTACTTATGATTTGTGGGCATTCTAAGTACAGCAATTTGTTATTCCATTACAATGTCAGGCCATGTAGAGATGAGGGCTACAAGCGCAAAATATGTTCAAAATGGGACCAGGCAAAGTTGATGCCAAATTTAAATTAATGGTGATTACCTGTGCCAAGAAAACAAATAAGTGCAATACAGCAAGAAAGTGCAGTACTGGGGAAGCAAATGTATGAAGGTGGGAGGAAAAAAAGCAGAAGCTGATAAACGTGCGGGGCGGCCCCCCCCCCCCGAAAATCCTTCGGTGACTCCAAGCATGGACATTTCCATCAATTAGAACAGAAAATTGTCAAGTCTGAGCACTTGAATTGACAACCTACTGAGCCAATTACATTTGAGACAATAAAACATAAAGCACAGGAACTTGCCAAATCACACAACAACACCAGGCAATATTTCAAGTTCAGCACACACTGGTGTGTGTAATGCAGAGGAATGGGTCCTCCCTTTGTAGAACAACTTTGCTAGCAGACTTCAACACGAAGCTTATTGCTTTTCAGCCACACATGATCGGACTTCGAAAAAAGAACAGTTACCTCCTGAGCCAAACAGGAAATGCTGACATACTGCTGTTATT
Source organism: Coptotermes formosanus (assembly GCA_013340265.1). Lineage (NCBI taxonomy): Eukaryota > Metazoa > Arthropoda > Insecta > Blattodea > Rhinotermitidae > Coptotermes > Coptotermes formosanus. The sequence continues at coordinate 711,059 of BLKM01000508.1, forward strand.
CTCATGTGCCATCCAGTTACACTGTTCATGATGCTGTGGTGATTAAGATATTGCGTCATGGAAAGATGCGTGTAACTGTCATGTTGGAGGTATTAGCAGATGGCAGCAAGTTGCCACCCGATGTGATTCTAAATCACAACACAATGCGTAAGGAGCAACTGGCTAGAAAAGTCACTGTCAGATGCCAATCAAAAGCTTGGATAATCAATGAATTTATAAAGGATTGGCTGCTAGTGGTGTGGAGCAGAAGGTTACGGGCACTCCTGAGAAAATGGGGGATGCTGGTCTTGGATGCATTTAAGGGACATTTATCACCAGAAATATAAGCCACAACTACTGGCAGTCCCATCAACACAGACCTTGTGGTCATACCTGAAAGGATGACCTCACAACTGCAGGTGTTAGATGTTGTGGTGAACAAAATGTTCAAAGACCACCTAAAGTAGTTGTATAGTGAGCAGCTCTTGACGGGGGACCATGCTTTGACCTCAGCTGGAAGGATGAAGAAGAGCAGTGTGACTGCTCTTTGTCGGTGGACCATATTGGCATGACAGCACATCTCACCAGAAGTGACTGTGAAGGGTTTTAAGGAGTGCTGTATATCCAGTGCAGTGGATGGAAGTGATGGTGGTACGTTGTGGAATGACAATGAAGAGGATGGGAATGTTAGGAGTGAGCGTGAGGAAGATGAAGACACTGACTGTGAAGACGGAGACAGTGACACAGGTTGGTAAAGGTATATAGGAACGTACACATTTTGTGCCTTAAATGTATGAAATTAATAGCAAAATATTTTGTCTTGGCAGATATTTTATTTCTGGGGGGGGGGGTTGTCATCATCTTAGATTAGGGTTGTCTTGCATTCTGGTAAATCTGGTAATACAGGATTGTGTGTGTGTGTGTGTGTGTGTAGCTGTAGCATAGTTGGTTTAGTGACTGAGCCATGAGTGCATGATCTGGAGTTCAATTCTCGGCAATGGCAAGGGGGTCCTCTCCTCTCCAAAACACCCAGACCAGCTCTGTGACTCAAACAGCCTGCTATACAACGGAGACCTAGAGTTCTTTATGTGAGGGTAAAGTGGCAGGGTTGTGCATCTGCCCACCCACTCACCTTGATGCAGTGCTGAGGTAAGGTAAAAATATGGCAGTACCTCAATCCCACTACATGGCATGGACAGCGTCAACTTCTCCTATTTACCTACTATCTGCCCCTCAAGCAACTATTTGCCAGGGAAAATTGCAGGGGAAGAATATGTTAAATAATGCAAGAAATTGCTCAGAACCACTCACTTTGTCAGAGTTTCCACAGCCCCACTCTTGACCTTGGCATCCTGCCCCTCTTTGCTACCAAATTCGTCAGTGTCATCCATTACATACAGTGGCAAGACGTGGAGCTGTTCGTCATCTGGCTTTGACAGAGTTCGGTGCTTTGTCAGGCTTACCACCTGTAACATAGCAACACTACACATCATTAACACTACTGTCTGCTGCAATATAACATCATGTATTCTGTAGAAGTGCACCGATCTTTCATCAGAACCTGCTGCCTCCATCTTCAGGGTCAAACCGACTTCTACGTTTCAAGTAAAGGCAGCAAGTCATTTTTCTGCCACCATAAGAGTGTCACATAAGAAGACGTAAAGTAGAAGCAAAACATACGTGTTTGCAGTAAAGTCTCCATGTATGTGAAACTCTGTGTGGGTTTTTGAGCTCTTGTGAGCACCCATGTTAGTACCACAGATTCTAAATTTCATGACTGGTTCCGCTGAATCAGACTGAAATGGCTGGCAGGTCAGCTTCCCCTATTCTCTTGTTACTACGCAGTTCACACACAGCTTAGTCAAGCTCTGTCTTTCAGCACGTGAGGTTGACTGCTTTCATGGACCCTCCTTTAAATATTTAATCCATTTTATGTTTCCAGAAAGTGTTGTACTGTACTGAAAATTAACTTTCATAACTTTTATGCCCTTTCAGGTTATATTATGTTTTTATTACTGGCATTCCTTTTATTAAAAAGGCACTTTACCTTGAAAATTGATTATAATGTTTGTGACAGTTTTGTTGACCCAATTAATCACGAACACCGACACTCTACTGGTACTCTATTGACACTGTACTCCACCGTGCATTCCCTGTTATTTCACTGACAAAGTATGCAGCATCACCTTTACTAGCTTGTTTCTCTAGCTGTTTACAGTAAAGCCTCATATTTGAAGAGAGATATACATTCACCCATAACTGAAAATTTATCAACCAAATCTGAACAATTTGTTCAACTCCTTCAGCACAAGACAAACACAGTGCGAACTGGCAAGGAACCCACCACAGTGCAACCGTTGTTCATGTTGTGAAGGTCACGGTGTGAATGGGCACAGAAGTCGAAGCAGGCAGTGACACCAGAGAATGGGCGGCCAGGTTTGAAACCCAGTCGACACTCTGATGCCTCCCTTTCAAATTGTGTTTGATTCTTAAAAGCATCTGGTGCCACAGATTTGTACAAGGGGGATAGCAGGGTTGCCAACACATGCATTCTTTCTTCTACTTCTTGCTCCTGAAATATATACAGACATTAAGTAGAAGGGAAAGTACAAAAAACTGAGTTAATTCAATGTAAAATATTAGAGGGCTTTGAATTTGGTGCAGTTCCATAAACACAGATGGTTATTTACTGAAGGCAAATCAACTGTTGTAGTTGAGGCACATTATACTTGCAAGAACAATGCAACACATTCAGATGATGTGATGAACACTGCCCTCATGGATTCCTGTTCACTAGTCATGCTTTCCAGTCTTTATTCCACCCTTGCTTCTTGGCGAACACCTCCAAACCTAATTCCACCAAACTGCCAAACCACACTGACATTCTGCCACCAACTTCACAAACTTACTACCACATTATAATAGCATGCTGAGTTACATTCTATGACACTGGTTTCCTCTCAGGTAATTTTAGGGAGTCACTTTGGTATACAGTTCCTGCCATCTGTTGCGGCTGGACAGGAATTAGAATAGCTGTCAATAAAAGTGCCAATTATGTCATCTTGGAACTGTGGAACCCACTACTCATTTCTCTTCATGTACACATACAACACACACATACACATACATGTTACCATCCTACTGTGGACCTGATAGACAGCACACAAAAACACTTTGAAATTTACGATGTACATTCCAATTTTTGAACTAGTTGGTCCATTAGCAGGAAGAGTGGAATGAATATTATGCTGGTAAGGCACCCCAAAACAGTGTGCGATAACAACATGGGGGTTACATAAAATTCCAAGTACCATTTACTTTACAGCAGTATATTTTGGACTAATATGTGACTTTTGCTCAGGGAATATATTTACAGAATGTAATGGCAGACATACACAAACTTTTCTTTAGCTTTAGGTTGGATGACAATGACTAACAAACTGTTTGAGCTGTATGTGTTAAATGCGCAGAGAGATGGAAGGTACACGTCTATGCAGTGTGCATGAAACACAATTTGTGCATCATGTTAACAAGTACAAACGTGACAATAACTCGTAACTTTGAAGTTATGGCCAACAAATTTAATGAATACAGAATCTGTGTGTCATTAATAAGCATTTCTAAGGAATGAACTTAACCTTTTGGCACTGAAAGTCAACTACAAATACATAGTGTGGGCTGAGAAGCCTGAACAGGCACTGAAGTCATAGGCAAAAACATGCACAGTAATAGGCAACCATTTAAATCCTGGATCTTTTGCAGGATACACTGGACATTGACTTCTGGCACCTCAGAGTTAACATTAATACATCTGTTGGAGTAAAAATTGATGCAACAGGAAAGTATGCTTTACGAATTCTGTTTAGAATTGCTCATTTTTTCATTGTATACATAAACTTCAGTCTCCCTTTTTTTTCATTTCAATGTAATACCTTCCTTAAAGTTTCAGCCACTACATACTGTGATACTGAAAAGCATAGCAACCATATCTCAGGTGAGGAATGGGTAATTCTGCTTTTATCATGTTAAACGTGGCAGACTTACCTCAGACCTGACTGACAGCCGGAACTTACGCACGGTCTTGGAGCGTGCGTACTTGCAGCCATTATAATACATGGACCAAGAACATCCAAAAGAGAAGCTTGCACCACATGTGTCTGGGTCAAGTCCTTGGCATGCACAGGTCCTGGGTTCATTGGTAGCACAACGTCGTGTGGTTGGAAGACCATACCGGTTCAGTTTGTGAGTTAGCAGGTTGTACACACGGTCTGCTTCATGTGACGGCACACCTTCCCATGCAACAACCACCACAACAATCCATGCTGTTGGACATTTGTGGCCTTGCCGGTGTTTCACAATGCAAAGAATCTTCTCCTCCAAGCTTGACCGGCGAATTATCTGTCAACAGTATCATGTTCCCAGAAATGTTTTATATTCATGTTCTGTCTATGTACCTGCTGATGGAGAAAACCTGTTGGTCATGCCAGGCTTTACACATTTATAGTAGGAAATGAACTTAACACAAATTTATGTAAATTAATACAAAATTTTAAGGAACTTAAATTTAGCCCACTCTCCCACACCAGCTAGATTCTGCACAGTAAGACTTCAAAAATACTTTTCTTAGAAGTCACCAAAATACTGCTACCATGAAGTGACTTTGATTCATGGTACAGATGTCCTTCAGCTCCCAAACATGCAGGCCGGCTCTGCGACCCACTGAACTTCCTACTCAATGGGTAATAAGAGTCCTTTTGGTGGGGGCAACTGATTAGGGCAGTAAGCTAACCACTCACCTACATCTTGTGCCAAGGTTAAGAATTAGTGGAGCTATAGCTCTACTCCCCCTACATTCCTTCATGGCATACAAAGGGACAAGTTTATACAGTAGTGCTTTATGGACAGGATGTGTATACTTGAACTCACCCACTTTGCCAGTGGACAGCCCTGTGTTGTCTTCCCCTCTTTACCAGTGTACATCACCTTCTCAATACGCACAGCCTTCCCTTTCAAGCCCATCCTCTTCTCCAGCTCCTTCCGCAGTTCAGCAAGGCTCGTTGCTGCTCCCAGGTGTGTATAATATGAACCTGGCTCTGGTGGGCCTGAAAAAACACATTGCACCCATTAACAAAATATTTCAGGCAATCAGGCACATCTAGTTATGCTACAAACGTCTCTGAGACTTGCTTTCTCTCAGTTATCAAGGCTGACGACACTAACTCTGATGATGGAGACAAATAAGTCCTTGAAATGTTTCTCTGTAGCTAAACTGCTGTTTTGCTGACTGTGCAAAAGAAACTTACAGCATTTACTTGCAGTGAATACTGGAAATGTTACATAAACTGTGATCTAACTTCACAAAGAACATGTACATGAGGTTTTATTTTCATTTGTTCCTGTTAATACTAGAAAAGAAACCTGGCTCAAGTTCTGTAAAGCTACAGCTGTAGAGCCTTGCTGTACAACAGTGAATATGCATCTTTAAGAAGAAAAAGAAAGTAACACACACTACAGAAATGAAATTGCTGACAGGAGTAATGTGATGTGCCTTGCATGGTCACGGAACGAACAAAACATACGACAGGAGTTAAGTATGTCCTGAATTTTTGATAAAATTAGAGATAATACAGATACAAATGGAGAGTACACATGAAACAGATGGAGGAAGACAGGCAGCCAATGGTCCCCCTCCATTAGCATCAGCATCCTATAAGAAGAAGACACCTAGGTAGACAATGTAAAAGATGGAACTAATTCAGAATAGGTTGTAAGATCTAAGTGCTGACAGGAAGAGGAGGAGGAGAAGTGTCTGTTAGTATCTGTTGGACATCAAAATACCGTGCTTTGCAAACAGCGCCTGTACAAACAGATAATACGACATGTTCATGGCTTGTATGTGTATTCATTCATTTTGCATTTTTGAACATTCCAAGAGTACATACAGTTCCTTATAATCTTCGTTTACCTCAATGATGCAAAGAACAGACATGCCAAAGCAACAAATCTATGAAAGGTTATGCTTCTGAAATGTATCATAACAAGTAGTGCTGTGTGAGATACGGCAGGGTCAAGTGTTGATTATCAGGATTATGTTTGGGAATTTGACACTTCCAGTCTGAACAGAAAGGTGGCAGCTCTGCCCTGCCAAGGCACTGAATCTTATCAGCATGTTACTTAACAGTGCTGTCAGTTGCCATGGTAAAATAACACTGGTGACTGATAAATGAAAAGAATATGGAGCACTGGTCGAATGACACCTATGATGGAAAACTGATGTACTCAAAGGAAAACCTGTCCCAGAACTACTTTGTCCACCATAAATCCTTGGATTGAACCCAGCCCTCTGCAGTGAGATGCCATTTGCTAACAGCCTGAGCCATGGCACAGCCTAAAATGCTGATGTTGTCTGCCTGACCACACAAACTTAAGCTTCTGCTCCACCGGTTCCTGCCCTCGCCTAATGGTGCAATGTCTGTAACACTAGATTCCTGTGTTATCATTTTAGCTGCCACAAACTCAATCAAACGCAACATCAGTGGGCCAAACATGGCAAATATGAAGATGTTCTTACATTTGTCAGGTGGAAAACAATTGCAGTCAGGAACTTCGGCTCTGACGTTGTTCTTCAGCCGTTCCAGACGGTCTTGGAAGTCTCTGGCTGACATCCCGCCAAAGCCTTTGTTTGTATTTTGGCAGCCATCTCCACCATTTGCATCTGGCTGCTGCGGGGACCACGGCTGCTTTGTGTCCTTGTGCAACATCAACATCAACACCAATGTGCTTGCACACAATCAATCTGAACATAGCTGCAGTTCTCAGACTTTTCAGACAAATTAATATGGTCTGTTTATTATTAATACATTTTCACTCCACTAAATCTTTAGCAATTTACATTTGAGAAGCACACAGAACACATGTTAAGTCCTCATGCAGTCTTAGGGTGAGACATCCTGTTGTGTTGAGTAACCAGACAAGATGAAACAATGAACTGTCAGTTAAAACTATTTTCAACAGTACCTTTTACATAAACAGCTGATGTCTCTTACACTTTCCCTACTTCTGCTTGATAATGGCTTTATGGAAAAAGCCAGAACATGTTGTGCATTAGTCAATAAAAGGAACTGTTAAAAATATTTGTGATTGCGGGTCGACTGTTTTATCTGTCTCTTCACGCAGTGTGTCTTGTTTGCGTCTACTTGCAGAAAAAAACACAACATTAACTGGCAATGTCTGAGAAGAATACTTAGACCTAATAGACTGGAGTCACAGAAGAATGGAGAAAATTACATAATGAGGAGCATCATAATTAGTACCCACCATCAGACTTTGTTAGGGTGATGAAATGGGCATGACAAGACATATAGCAAGAAAATCCAAAGGCAAGACATCACTTGCAAGACCTAGGCATAGATGGATCATGGTGGCTCAGGATAGGGACCAGTGACAGTAACTTGTAAACACAGTAATGAACCTCTGGCATCTGTGAAAGGGAGGAAATTTGAGACGTTTCTGGACTGTCATTTTCTGAAAGCACAAAACATCAAGAAAATCCTACTAATTTTTAAATGTCTGTACCTGTTCATCTGCTGTCTGGAAGCCCTGGCAGCAACCGTCACGCAGATGTTCAGGCGTTGGCGTCTCTATACCACCCTGACGACAACACCAGGAACCTTTCACCTTCTCCAGTGGTATTGGCCCTCCATCGCCCGCAAACAAGTAGGATGGCTGCTCTGTCTTCACTTTGGCAGACTGCATTACTTCATCTGACGGTGCTGCTGTCCTTGCATCATTCTGTCCACTAGAACTGTTATTCTGCTCAAAACTCTGGCACGAATACGCACTGCTTCCCACAGAAGTACTAACTCCATTCCTTGCATCCATGTTGTCAAACATCTGACAATGAAAACCACTGACAGCCATCATGTTGTTTGGAACTGACTTCTGGTTTTCACTCTTCAGGTTGGTATTACTGCCATCAAAACCCTGCTCACTCAAGTAGTTACTATTTGCCACACTGGTGGGTATAATCTTCCTTCCCTCATTCCTCATCTGTGTGGTACTTGGTTCATAATCTTGGTACTGGCAAACACCTGCAGAAGCCCCTGCAATTCCCTGCAGTCTACAGTCCTCCATGCTCACAGGCAGTTTCACGGGTGCATAAGTATTACTTTGTAATTCCCTCCTGCTCTCTGGTGCGATACAAACTCTCTGCTGGAATGATTTGTCATCTACATCTGCAGAATTGTCTCTCCTGCATTTGTATGTGCTTGCAGCAGGAGCCGAGCATTTAAACACCTGGTCTTTGTAATTATTATTATTACTACTACTACTACTACTACTACTACTACTACTACTACTATTACTATTACTTGAGGTTACAGATACATGTTCCTGAGGTAATACTGGGGAATGCCAATTAATGTTGGTACCACTTTGTCTACTGGTTGATTTTTGTTGGAAGCTTGCAGGTGAGGTGTTATTACTAGGTACAAAATGTTTCACAGATGCACTGGAAGTTGCTAGATCTAATGACTTGTCAATGATTCCACTGCGATCTTCAATTGCTGCATATTTGATGAAGTTCTCCATCGCTGATATGCTGTTACTATCCATAAGGTCATTATTTGCCGAGCTACTCCAATCCCACGGGAAGCCACCACCCTCAGATGTCATTACTGACAGGTGATTCTGAGGATGGTGGCCTTGGGCTAAAAAATTAACCTCCGAGGATGATTGGTTGTCTAGCTGTTGCTTGCGTTCTATACTGGCAGTAGGCCTGCCTCCTATTATGCTACTGTGATGGCTGTCAGACACCATCACGTGGTCCACATTCTGGTTATCTGACAGCATTCTGCTGTCCATGGCACTACGAGTATCTGACGGTTGTGACACTGCAGTGGATGAAGACGAGGAGATGTACTGTGTCTGTGTCATGGCTGTGGACCTCTGCTGGTCCCCAGGACTCATAACTGGATGAGAGGTACAGCCATCTGCTGGTGCCACTCTGTCCATGGACATCTGCTGATTGTACTGCTGCATGTGGTGGTTCATCTGTTTGTTCAGAATCATCGTCTTCAAGCGACTATTGAGGCTCACACGCTCATAAGAGTCGCTCTGCATCCCATTGTGTGTGCTCGTCCTGTTGTCCTCTTGATACATACCGCTCTTAGTCTCATCTGTCCACACCATTCTTCCGTCACTGCCACTTGCTGACACACTCCATGGTGCTGACATCGGATCCCCCATGTTACCTTCTTGGCCTGGATACCTGCATGTAACAACAGTGGGCCATAAGTCCCCATGCTGCATCCGCCGAACAGACATTTCAAACAACAACAACAACAACAACAACAACAACAACAACAACAACAACAACAACAACAATAACAACAACAACAACAACAACAACAATGGTTCAGATCATTAATATACGAATGAAATGTTGATAAGATGGCCAACAATCTGAAATCCAAGAGTATGGATGTACTGTAGCTTCTGATAGCAGCAACGTAAAAGTTACAGTGCCTTATGGTCCACCACGTACACTACGATACTATGCAGTCTGCGTTACAGCAACACACTGCCTCCATCTTCATTTCTATCCCAAAGACAGAGGCAGTGTGTTCATGCAAAATGCTCGTACATGTCTGCCCGTCTGCAGGATGTTATGACACTGAGTACTACATTATATACGAGATAATTAAAGTATTATGTAAAACACAGAAAATTCTTGCAAACCTTATTGCAGAAAGTAAGCTGATTGGAGTGAATGGGTTCATATCCTAATAAATATCTGAACGTCTGTGAAAAACTGGAATTTCTCAATAAACAACAAAAACAGGATAACCCAAAATCTCTTTGTTTTACACTTTGTTTTACAGACACTTTCTACTGTCAAGCAATCTATATGTAAAACATGTGATGCTCTTGACCAGAGATGGGAAAACCTTCCAAATGACAGCCAAATTTGTAAGAGTGGTATCAAACTAAAAGCCTAAAACAAGCTGCAAGCAATGGTTCATTATGGCACCTTCGTGTCTTTGTGTCAATGTCAGGTGCATAACGTACTGACAGCTGCTCGGTAGCTTTGTCTGATGCATGAACTGCAGACACAACAGACTTTCAGTAGATTAGATTAAACCCTCAATAAGTACAGAAGCAGAAACCAAAAGAAAGAAAACAGGAAACAACAAAATCAGAAACAATTGAACCCTCTAATGGTACCAAGGTTTAAATTCCATCAACTGCTCACTGTGGAGGGACTTCAAATTTACACAAGCTGAAAAGAAAACACATAGTACAGTGCAAACAGGCCCATGACATGTGATGAATTAAAGACCAACAGTGCACCGAAGAATTATGAACAAACTGCTTGGAAGGTAAACTGAAAAAAAAAACAGCACATGGTGGAATGCACATACTTTCGGAATAAACAAAGGCAGAATCCCAAAAATTGTTTTGAATGTGAGAATAAAAGGAAAACACATACCAGGAAGAACAATTCCAAGAGATCAGGAAGTACATCACACACAAGGAAGGAGGAGCTTTGGGAAGACAAGACATACGTAGAGGCTTCATTGCTATAGGACCCACACGAAACTGAAAAGTTGGAGCAAGAAGACAAGAAGAACAGGTCGCCATCTGCAATCCATACAGGCTCAACCCCAAACTTACAACCTTAACCCCAGATAGGACGAAAAACACAGTTGCACCTACCTACTAGAGTTGTGTAAACTCTGCTGTTGAAGTTGTTGGTGTATTTGGGGGTGGGGTAGGTACCCAGGCAAGGCGTTTGGGTGACCGGTTGAGTTAGGGTTGGCAGTACCGGAATTGGCGGGTGCTGGGTTGTTGTATGCCGAGGCTGAAGTCTTCGACCCACCATTGTTCAGCACAACATCACTGTTTGTTTCCATGTGAACAGAACTGCTCCGACTTGTTGGTGTGGTTGCTGTGGGTGGGGCCATCGCCACATCCTGCCAACATTAAACACCAAAAACAGTCCATCACCACTGTCCACGGTGTCAACACAGAGACGGTCGGATTTAATACAGCTAAGTGTCACACCTGGGAAGAACTGTAGCTGCTCCCACCATTGACATAGTCCCTCTGGTCACTGTACTGTCCGCTCGGTGACGTGTCCATGTACTGCCCATTCATACTGCTCGTCCTGTGAACTGCTCCACCATTCACACCATTCACAGCACCAGCTGTTGCACCACTGTGACTGTTCGGCAGTCCATTGACAGTGTTGCTGCTTAAATTCACTGTTCCTGTGAAAAGACAAATAATGACAATACCTGACCAGCCATCAGGAAGATAACCACTAGTAGTGATCTTTGCCTGTGATATGGTTGCTTTCTTTCACACTCCTACAGTACCCAACAGCTAGAACTTTAATGACGGAATGACACCTTGGTTGGGGCTATGTCCTGCATGCAAGTGTCCACGCATTCCATGGATTTGAATTCCTTGTGCTTACTCACTTGCACAGACAAACACATGTCTGTAAATGGGGCTGTCTCATGTCATAACACGTAGCCTGTGTGCACTTGAAATGGATGCTCTGGCGGCAAGCACTGCCAAGCTTGTTTGCCCGCTCCTTCCTCGTCACTAGGTTGGACAGCAGGGATAAGGAACATTAGATGTGTGGGTGCCAAGTTTGCAATAACAGTGGTTCCAATTTCTTTGGTTTCTGATACTGGCTTTTAAAGACATCATGTTTGCTTTGCATCTTTATAAACGTACATTAAACTTTAAGGCTTTAATGTCCAGCACAAACAGACAGTACACAGTGTGCTACCAGCCGGTCACTGCTATAACGACATACATACAATAAATGTGTGTGCATGATCAAGCACACACATTCTGGACGCTAGCATGCAGGACATTAACATTCAGTCACATAATTAATGTAGTTAAAACAAATGAAAATGAGGGTCAATTTAAACCACATCAAAAGCTATACTGCGAAACGTGGACAATGGTTTACAGCTATTGCTACTGCATAGATTGGTAACAGCATTGAGTACATTTTATATTATCGCTGTGTGTTCTGTGTTCAGTGCACATCACAAACAGAAAACAAACAGTACAGATATAAATCTTTTATAAACTAGCTAAAGGGTACAACATAGAAGATAAAACTCTTCTGGGATGTGACACAGCATTTTTGGGCTAGTACTCCATGACCTCTAAAAGGATAACAGAGCTCCAAAAAAAAATTACACTCCATGGACTCCTTGACCATAAAGATAAAGGAAATACAAACCTCTGAAATGTCGGGAACTACACACCCAATGACACTGCAACACATCCCAGAAGACATAAATATTCCGCAACACTACCACTGTGACAGCTTCGAATCTCATCTGGTACAATGCTGTCCTTCAGCAGCTAAGGGATACTCATTTAATCAAGGCATTTACTGTGGCCCTAACAGGGAGGAAAAAGAGTGGGTAGTAAAAAGGTGAAGTTTCCACTGTTCATGCCATGAAGACACACAGGAGGAGCAGAGGTATAGTGCCACTCGCTCTTAACCTTGACACTTGATAGAAGTAGGTGGTTAATTCAGGGAATTTCTGTCTGATATACAGAAGTAGTGGCTTCTCAAGGACTCTGCTCCATGGAGTGGGTTGGTTGATTGGTTAGTTAGTTATTTATTTAGTTAATCAGTCAGTCAGACAGGCAGTAATGGGAGGACAGTACTAAATGGGCACTGGGGACACTAGGCACAAATGAGCAGACTGCTGCTGCTAACAACAGCTCACATACCAGCATGACCACCCTGAAGCCCATTGGCAGAGCCAATTGGTGACGGCTGAGGTGTGTGCACCTGTGAGTAACTGCCACTTCCACCTCTAGGTGTCAGCGGCTGCTGAGCTGGAGATGACGGTGGTCGAGTGCCAGGAGGCAGCCCACCTGGTGCTGCGTACTGCTGTTGTGGCTGCTGCTGAAACGAAGATGTCGCCTGTGGTTCTGCGTTCAGGAACCCAGTCTGCTGCTGGTAGCCTGGCGATCAGAGCACATCACAGTCACTCTAGTGCCATGTGTACAAGGCTTTTCATTGACATCTCCCACTGTTGCCCCTGCAAAGGGCCACTCTTGGAACTCTCAACTCCCAATGGCTGTATCCCCTCTTCCCCTTCCAGCTCTGATGACCTGAAGTCCCTCAAAGCTTCCTACATAAGAAACACCACATTCTTTCTTCCCAATTAATATGCCCCCCCCCCCCTCCAACCCAAGGACACACTGTCACTTACTGCAAAGTCCTCTGTGTGACCAAGTGGACACAGAAGTGTCCCCAGTGACCCAGTTACAGTTCCAACTTTTCTACATCATAAGCCCCAAATTGTGCTTGGCATGGGCATGACTAATCGGACCAATGGATGTCCGTAGCCCTCTGGCTGGATGATGGTTTGTTCCATTTACTTCAGCATCCACCTGAACGACATTCAGTGTCACTGAAGGAGGCAGTACGCTCCTCCGGAACGCTGGGAAAAACCTTTACTATACAATATAAAAACCCCAAAAAGACCACCATTTTAAGAACACAATCAGCTGCTGTACCTTCAGTAAGTTATTTGTGTTGATTATCGTCTACCTAAGATGTATCAATTTAAAATCACTCCCATGTATTCAACATGCCCAATCCATCACCCTAACAATATGTGCTGAAGGTGCAAGTCATGAAGCTCCTCACTGCACACTTCTGTCCAGTCCGTCACCTCCTCCCCACACCACCTCTCACACCCTCAGAGTGCATTCTTCCCTTCACATACAAAACCAATTTTCATACCTCACGAAACAACAGGTAACATTCAGTTTGTATATTTTTGGTACTGCAGATGGACAGGCTAAACGTAGTGAACTTAATGGCTACAAGCATTCCCTGAATTCTGTCTGCTCTCAATTCCTTTGTCAGTTTAACACTGATTTGTTAGTAGTACTGCCACATGTTTGACAGAGGTCTGAATAATTTATCTGCTGTACTTATGATCTAATTTTGTACTGCAGTCTGACAATTTCATCACCCTAGCAACATTCAGCGAGCAGTGTCTATCATGGAGCGCCTCATTATGCAGTCTTCTCCAGCCCCCTGTTACACTGTGCCCCTCAAACTCTAACATTTTTGTCAGCACCACATTCACAAACACCCTCAGCCTGTGTTCTGCCCCAAACCCGTGACAGACCAAGTTTCACACATGTAATACAACAGGAAAAATTATACTTCCATGTATTTTAAAATTTGTACTTTTAAATAGCAAGCAAAAAGACACATGATTCTTGGCAAAATGGTAGCAGGCATTCCCTGCATTTAACCTGCTCTTTCTTTATTCAGGTAATTTTGATTTGTTAGCGTCATTCCCATATATTTGAACTTTCCCACATATTTGAACTTCCCACATATTCAGAGAATTCATTTGCTGTCCTTCAGTTGTGATTTTGACTGGCATTCTGTTTACAAGACACAAAAATATACTTCTAGAACAACCTCCTCACAACAGAGAATATTGTTATCACCTGATGACTCACTGTACAGCAAGTAACATTGTTGCTGCATAGTAACCAACAATGCTGCCTGTTCTGCAGTGCTCAACCCGGTGATAAAAGTACTCCCTGTAGCACTTTATGTTTGTTTGCACTACTGAACATTTTAAAAATAATTCTGCCCTCACCTGGTGCTGCAGGGGGCTGATGATATGGCGCTGAGCTGGTATACTGCGGGTGATGGTGATATCGCAGATCATCAAGCTGGGGAGGTAGTTGCTGCATGAACTGCCCTTGTGGTGTCCATGTGCCTGCAGGCGACAAACACTGTTTACGTGCTTCGTAAAAAGAATCAACAGGATACAAAATACATAACAATAAATTTACTGGCAAGTAATTGCACATCTGTTGGTTAAGATGTGTATTTTTACTTCTCTGACATGTGTCAGCTGACAGTGATGCCCAGCCTCACACAGATCATTGACACAACGCAGCATCTGATGCTAAAACACATTGTCATTAACCACAGTTGGTAAATGGTACATAAAATTCAATTGTGGCCATTATTATTAGCTGAACGTCACATAAGTAACAATACATGTGTTAACCAAAAGATGTGCAATGTGTTGGAATCGCACACATTCTTACATATATTTACTGCGTTGAAGGTGGACAATATCAAAGACACACAACACCACCACTCAGTACCAGTACAGGGCATTCTGATACTGAAATGGCTACTCAGCAGACCTAAAGTGAATGGAATGGAGAATATTAAACTGACACTTAAAGATGGACTGCCTGTCGCCCGGATATATCCGATCCGGGATAGGGCCGAATAATGAGCCTCCATCTTACACAAAAGGCACACAAACTTTTACATATATGGGCGACCTCTAGCTTCCAAAAGCAACTCTGCTTCTTGTAGTTAGTTACATGTGTAAAATGGCTTGCGTTCTGGGAGAAGTTACTTTGCACCATGACAGCTGTGTGTACTCACCGACATTGTTGGGGTCTGCACCAGATGCAGGGTGCCACACTGAGTTTGGGAAGCGGTCTCTGAGCGGAGGGACAAATCCACTTCCTGGATCAACCATACCTCCGGGTTGAGGAGGTAGAGGGCCCGTGTTGGCTCCGTAGAACGGCATTACAGAAGGAGCCTGAAACAAATGCAAAGCGGCGGTTAGCCCAAGAGCACAGCAACTTGCCTGACACTGACCATGCAGTCCGCAGCTCGGATGACACGTATAAGAAGTATGTGATGGACCAGACTGCAAATGGCGCACTCTGTCACGCTGTACACAAGACTTCAGCAAGGCGTTCTTTACTTTGAAATTATCATATGGTTTCACAGGGCACACTTGAATGTAACTTCATTTACTCACAATAAGGAAAATTCGGCCTGTCCCTGCGCCGATTTTCACGAAACTCGCAGTGCTCAACAGCACTGTTTGCACATCCCTCGTACCAAATTTCACCCAAATCGGGCAGTAAATGCTTAAAGTACGCACAGAAATAAGTCCATTTACGTCCCTCAGTAAAGTGCGGTTTTTCACAATGTCAGTTCTCACAGAAGTTATAACCTTAAGCAAGTCTCTGTGCAACACGTGTGTGTACGTGTTGCACAGAATTTTACCACGATCGGCCAAGGCACGTGCGAAGTGTGGCCACAAATGTACTGACTCTGTCAGCGGGAGTAAGGGGCTCGCTGGAGCAGTTCTCAGGGCTCATGCTTGCTGAACAAACGTACGCAAAGCATTTCCATAAGAATCAGACAGATTGGTCTGGTCGCTACTAGGTGACGAACGGACGGACAGAAGTGGTCTCCGCGTGAGGGGTGCTTTCTCGCTTCCTAAAGAAAGCCTACAACCAGAAGGGATAAAGTAGAAAAAACAAACTTTAAGGGCACTTACAGCTAAATGCTTTCGGAAATACACTGAAATACGACAGAACAACACTGTATGGACGCATGCTGAGAATAAGTGAAAGACAGGCCTTGCTTTGGGAAGCAAAATGGAGAGTCCGACAGGAAGAAGAGGCTAGAGACGTAACAGGGGGTTAGAGGCCTCACTTTGAGGCCTGTTGCTGCCCCACAGCGGCACAGCGCATATTCACTGCAAACAGCCGTCACGGAACGCGGTTCAGGGAAACCGCACTCCGTGGGCAAAGTGTAGAACTTCCGAACCTTGAGGCAGATGGTATATATAGTTACCGCTGTGCTGTGACGGTCAGCAGCACAGAGAGACGAGAACTGCTTGCACTTCTGGCATATCGGACGGTGCGCGCTCTGCCACCGCCCGGCGACAGCGGGAGCTCCCAGCCGCACACAGGTGTGACGATAACAGGTCAGTGAATAGCTGTGACGTCACAGCGTGCCCCAAGGGCACACCAAGGTGCCAAATAAATATGGACGGGAAACTTAGCGTCTGCTCACGGTCTGACTGCATTCTGATTCACATGCCCTGCTCCTTCAGCCGTCAGCGAACCCCCGACTTAACGGGCCCCCATTCGGATATAGGGACTCAATTTTGGAGGGGGACGGACTTTTTTTTTTTGCAAATACTGCGCACAGTCCGGCGGAAACCCACGTCCGGTAAACACTTGCCAACTGCGAGGAAAACTGAATTTCTTCCCTGTTCATTTCTACAACGTGTGTTAGCAAGACTGTTCTTCAAAGAGAGGATCCCTTTGCACACACAAATCGTACCTGCAACCTCCCAGGACAGCATGTCAGATGCCCCACAACTTGGCCTTCAGTGACCACACGCACCAACAGAATACAGTCGAACCCGGTTATAACGTCACCTCGTCTATAGCGTCAGATATTCTGTGGTACCAATTAATTCCTCCCCGTTAACCATAACATTATACTACTCGGTTATAACAACACTCGTTTATAACGACACAGAATGTTCAGTCCCTGTCATGATGTTATAACAGAGGTCGACTGTACTTTCAATAAATACAGTTTGTGGACACTTTGGTATTAAAGTTAATAAGGAGGGGGGCCGAAGAAAGGCGCGAAGGAACATGCAGTGCATTTACGTGCAAGCCAACAGCTGGAGTTAAATGAGAAAAAAACCTGGTGTAGACGCGGCAGCCAGATGTACAGAGGAAGCGATGAGAGAGCAAAAGACGTCTGGACGTTGGGAAACAAAATCATATCGTCAAAATATTCGTTATCTTTTGATAGACAAGGCGCTGGCCTCAGGCTAAAGGTGGCCCAACCGAGCACACAGAGACAGCAAACAAGCGCACTGGGATACGTACAGCAGCATGCGTGCCGTCGCAAACAGACGCACGTTCGGCGGAAATGTCTGGGCCCTTCGAAGGACATTCAGCCCTTAAGCGGGAGAAGGGCTGCCGAATGCGGGGTGAGGTTGGTTTAAATGCACATCGCATTGCATGTCTTGTGAAAACCACCAACATCTCTATAAAAGATGCTTTGTCAATACGGGGTATTTGACACTTCCGCGTATAACGGATACCCCTCCCCTCCCCTCCCCCGGTAACAGGCCGCTAAATCGAGTCGACTGAAATTTGTCAGTGGGTCAATTCGATGTCATGCAAGGCTGAAACATTTACAGTGCAGCGGTAACTGTACGTACCACACGCAGCAGCACTGTGCACTTTGCCCACACAGACAGTATGTGCTCGGTATGATGCCTACAATAAACAGCGATTATTTCCCCAGCAACATCAACGCGTTGGTCTTAAAATCAGAACGCAGTGTGTTCTTTGCGAGGTAAAATCTAAAGTTCACCCTAGAACAGGCCATGAAGACCCAGAGGGGGAGCAGAGGTATAGCTGTACTCTTTCTTTAACCTCAGCGCTAGATGGGGGGTGGGTAGTCAACGATATGCCCCGCCCACCCCCGGGGAAAGAGACCCGGTACCCATTGTACAGAAGGCTGGGTGGGCCCCAGGCCTGCCCTCAGAATGCCACGACACAGTTCCGCGCCAGTAGAGTACGGAGTGCGCCCAACTTCCCTGTGCTGCATAACAACAGGCAGTCCACTTGCCATCACCTTAACTTTCTCCACTTCCCGACGTTTTACACTGCCACCGGCCTACCTTTAACATAAGGACGAGCGGACACTGCTGTTTCTGTTCCCAATCACGTGCCTCTCTTCTTGCGGTGCAGGAGCAACAGCCTGCTATTCAGACTCACCCGCACGACACTTACGCTAAAAAAGATGCCGAACGATCATGGCGCAGTGAGCATGCCGGACGCACTACTCTGGAAAACGGCATAATCTTCCTGAAGAATGTATCTTTACAGACACACGTGACGACGGTGCAGTGGCGTTCCTCAACAACGATATAAACCCAGCTGCACGGTCACGACAGGGTAAAGTGAGTCGTGACACTCAACACAGTGCCCAGGGTAAGTGCTGGTGCGCCTGACCGAGTCGCCTCTTCTCCCGAACGCCCCAACCCGCTCCGGTGCCCACCCAGGGAACCAGAGGGTTATTCAGGGTCCTGGGGGTAAGGGACCAAGGTGTGAAACTGATCACTCACCTCCATCTACTGCCGAGATTAAGAAGGAGTGGAGTTACACCTCGCTCCTCTCCCTACATGCCGTCATGACGTGCACAGACACAGCTTCAAAAGGCATAAAATCCACGTGTGCGTTCCACCCCGCCCGCTCGCCCGTTTCCACACACCATATAGCATAACATTTCTCGGCATTCCCAACTGAACCGATACGCTGTGCAAGTCCCCGCATGCTGACAAAACCACTCGATCCTTTGACTGCCACAAATAACGCACGCATGCCATACTACCCGCTGCAGTACCCCACCAACCACATAAGCAGGGCGTAACTCCATGAACAGCAACAGAGAGGGTGAGAAGAAGCGGGGGAAGACGTCGTGAGAGGCACTACGTTGTTACTGTTAGCCCCGCACAACACACAACACCGACTCACCACACTTGTCACTTCGCGCCCCTACTGTGCTGCGTGTGTGGGCGGCCGGGTAACTGAACTAAGACGATCCACGAGTCGACAGTCAGCGGCCACCGATAGTTGCCAAATAAAATAATGGTCCTATATTAGACAGGCTGCAATATGCCTACAGCAACCACACTGAGTTTCAGCCGTGACAGGAATTCACGTGTTTAAGAAATGCTGAGCTGACTTTCGAGAAAACACAGCAAGAGGGCTCGTGACTGCGCAGCAAAAAGGTAGGTAAAGTTGGCCCTGTCTATGCCATGAAGGCATACAGGGGGAGCTCAGGTGTGGCTCCACTCCTTCATACCGTCGGCACAAATGGACGTTAAGTGGCCAGCTTTACATACCGGTCGCTTTACCGCCGGGAAAGTACCTCGGTACCCGTTGGAGGTTGGGTGGGCCCCCGAGCCGGTCTGGACGGGTTTGTACTCTGCGGCACAGCTGTAAGCAGTAACTGTGTCACTGAGTGGGGGCACTGTAAACAGTAACTGTGTCACTGAGAGTGGGGGCACTGTAAACAGTAACTGTCACTGAGAGTGGGGGCACTGTAAACAGTAACTGTGTCACTGAGAGTGGGGGCACTGTAAAAAGTAACTGTGTCACTGAGAGTGGGGGCACTGTAAAAGGACGATGGATTTACGTGTTTTGTGTGGATCTCAGAACAAACTGCGATTATTTCCCTATACAGCATTAACTGACTGGTTTTTATAACCAAGACGGAGTGTGTTTACTGCGCGGTACGGACTTTATGTACCGCCAGGTATAACATTCACAAATTCTACGTTCTGCCCACACAGTGTGTTTATGTGTTTTGTGTGGATCTCAGAACAAACAGCGGTTATTTCCCTATACAGCATTAACTGACTGGTTTTTATAACCGAGACGGAGTGTGTTTACTGCGCGGTACGGACTTCATGTACCGCCAGGTTTAACATTCACAAATTCTACGTTCTGCCCACACAGTGTATTTATGTGTTTTGTGGGGATCTCAGAACAAACAGCGATTATTTCCCTATACAGCATTAACCAAGAGGCAGTGTGTTTACTGCGCGGTACGAGCTGAATCATTACCAGATGAAATTAAGGAGGATACAACTCATGGGACATGTGGCGCGGGGGGGGGGGGATAAATACATTCGGAATTTTGGCGAGGAAACCTGAAGGAAAGGCCACTTGGAACATCCAGGCATAGAGGGCAGGGTAATATTAAATGAACCTTAAAAATACGGAGACTGGGAGGACGTCGAATGGATTCTTCTGAATCGCGATAGGGACAAGTGGCAGGCTGTTATGAACACGGTAATGAACCTTCGGCTTTTGTAAAATGCGGAGAATATCTCGACCAGCTGAGGAACTGTTAGCTTTTCCTGAAGCACTCTGCAACATGCAGTCCGTTAGTTACGGTTTCGACACGGCCTGAATATTAATTACGGCGCGTCCTTCGCAAATTTTTCAGTGTTCCACAGCCTTGCTGAGACGAACCCTTGCAGCCCAGCCCAAAGGCCCTGACGAACCTCATAAAGTCCTCACTCACCCTGCTAGCACCACCCCTCCCCCAAACCCTAAACCCCAGCTTCCAAATTACAGTACCGCAGCAACCCCCACCACAGCACCATTTCCTTTCTCCAGCCATCTGGCAACGTCGCATAATAATACTTGCAGTACTACAGTAGTACCAACCCTCTACGACAAGAAGATAATTTTTAGGCAAGAAACCAATTAGTATGTCTGTAGCACCGACCGGAAGTTTGGTTTTAGCCATTCGTGTTTATTGGGTCAGTTTGGTGCAAGGGGAAACACAGCGCCTTCTGACCACATCCGTCACGTTGCGGCAGTCGGCCGGCCCCACGCAGACATGACTCCTGTCTGCGCTTTGAAGGGTCACGAACTCTGTGACGTCACTACCGGCACTACAAGTCACTTCCGGTCCCCTGACTGCGCAACTGTGACTGCATTATGGGAATCAGATCAGAATTTGAAGTTTAGGTAAATAGTTACCGGCATTTAGGAGAATCGCATGGCCTTTTTGGACTGTTCGGCCCTGAAGATGGAGGAAAACGGTCCTTCGAAACGTCGGGAACTATTTACCCAAAGCAACTGTCTAACGACCCACAGCACTCGACTCTTGAACACAGAAAAAATGTTGCCAGGATATTTTTGATAAAAAGACTTAAGGTTGGCGACTCTGTAGCCATTAAAATAAAGATAAGGGAGGGGGCAAAGCAGGAGAGCCCTGGCAGCTACAATCGATCTTTTCTGTGACGTCACAGACGGGCTAACAGCAGGACAGCGTTGGAGAGGGGGGGGGGGGGTAAAAATGCCGCGGGAGAGATGCGCCATAGAGGTTGCGCAGAAGGATTTAATCAGACACCCCTCTCAAAGAATACGAAATATTCTGGGCTGGGGGGTGGTGAACTTCCCGATGAATTTGAATTTAGGAGCAATAATTAACAAAAATACATTACTGCGGTATTTGCAGGCCAGCAGGTGTGATACAACAGACCGCACCACCCCACATCGCGGGGGGCGCTGAAGCGAGTACACCGGCACACACATTATGGCTGCACGCGGCGGGATCCTTGAGAAACTGACAGTCGCTCAATCAGTCAGGAAATAAGCAATATTCTGCACTTACCGGAAGGCCCCCTCGCCGCTGACACGACCTTCCTATAACGGAATCCCACGTCTACACCTAAATCTTTCAAATGGCGTGTATTTCTCATCTACGTGCGTGCTACATGTCCAGGACGTCCCATCACCCCCACAACAAATGGTGAAATTACAAACCACGCAGCTTCATTAATGAAACAAACTGCTGCCCATTAACATTCTAAACAAGTCACATTTCAATAACACTATCCTGTTTTTTAATCCACGCTCTGCGGCCAAATTCTTCAATTTACCATCAATTTTATTTAATGGCACTGTATTAACTGCAGCGACTGACATGCGAGGGCAGTGTGGAGCAGCATGCAAGGAAGAAACTACGTTCTGAGCACCGCGTCATATTCGAACTGAGTACCAGCGGCGTTACTACACAATTAGCTACTTGATTAGAGTGGCCAAACAGGAAGCACGCGAAAAGTCTGATACAGGAATCGGTTAGTTTTCCAGGTGTGTAGCTTTGTAATAATACAGCTCTAATACGTTGTTTTTATTACCATAAATCATCACCACCACCATCAAACACTCATGCTGCTATCTGTCTGTGTTATGCTGTATTATATTTTCGATATTCAGCTGCTTTCTTGGCCTTAGCGCGTAGTTCACAGGGAACGGGGATGTGACTCAGTCACTCACAGGGTACTACAGATTATTATTATTATTATTATTATTATTATTATTATTATAGTTCACTTTATACCTAAAATTCAAATATTAAAGTATACAGAAAAATTCACGTGTTTTTTGCACGGATATCAAATTTGTCTCCCTGTAACACCAGAACATACGCTCAAAGTGCCCGAGAATACGGTGCGAAGGAACACATCTGGGACTAGGAGAAAGTGACAAGAGACGGGGGAAAATGGCATAATGAGGAGCTCTTTACCAGCCAGTTTTCATTAGGGTGGGCAAATCAAGGGGAATGAAACGGGTGTGGCATGTAGCACGCATGGGAGCAATGTGTGAAGTTATCCGTACCCACTATATAGGAGTGGGTGGGTGGTTAACTCCACGCCCCGGCTACTCCACAACCGATACCCACAGAACAGGAGTCTGGATGGGCCCCCCAGACGGTCTGGTCATTTTTGGTGAACAGAAAATCTCCTCCCCTTCTTGCCAGGAACAAAACAAGGGACCACCTGTGAGGAAGACCCAAGTGTAGACGGGAGAACGCTGATATAAGAGACCTTAAAGACTCAGAATTGGAGACTGTATGGGGTTCAGAGGGAGGGGGGGTGTTGCGAGCATGGTAATAAAACGCCATCAATTTGACCAGCTGAGCAACTACTGGCTTCTCAATAAAGACTGCGCTCCGTGGAGACAGTTAATTAGTTCAAAGCATTTACAACTTCCGTACACATCCTGTACACGTCACAAGTGTCGGGTGTAATATCACCGTTCCGCACAACAGTGCGGTTACACAGTGTTGCACAGGGCAGCGCGTCCAAATATTTGGGAACAGCCCTAACGAATCGCAACTGCATTCATGAAGAAATTAAGAGCAGACTGAAGTCGGGGAATGCTTGCTATCATTCGGTGCAGAATCTTTTGTCTTCCAGGTTGCTATCCAAAAATATAAAGATTAAGGTATACAGAACTGTAGTTTTACCGGTTGTTTTGTATGGGTGTGAAACTTGGTCTGAGGGAGGAACAAAGACTGAGGGTGTTCGAGAATAGGGTGCTGAGGATATTTGGGCCTAAGAGGGACGAGGCGACAGGGGAGTGGAGAAGACTACATAACGAGGAACTTAATGACCTGTACTCATCACCAAATATTATTCGGGTAATCAAATCGAGAATAATGAGATGGGCGGGGCATGTAGCACGTATGGGGAAAAAGAGAGGTGCATACAGGATTTTGGTGGAGAGACCTGAGGGAAGGCGACCACGTGGGAGACCCAGGCATAGCTGGGAGGATAATATTAAAATTATCTTCAAGACCTGGGATGGGGCATGGACTGGATTGAGCTGGCTCAGGATAGGGGCAGGTGGTGGGCTTTTGTGAATGCGGTAATGAACCTCCGGGTTCCATAAAATGCAGGGAATTTCTTGGTCAGCTGAGAAACTGTTAGCTTCTCAAGAAGGCCTCTCCTCCATGGAGTTAGTCAGTCAGTCAGTGTGTCCAAATGCTGCCTCCGCGCCCACAGTTCGCCAGCAACCGCCATTACACCGAAACTCGTGACTTGAGGCTTCCACTGCAGGTGTAAAAGTCTTGGAACTGCTCGACCCTTGACGATAGGACCGACAGGTTGTCCCGAAACGTCAGTAACTAACTACCATTCTACGCTGCGTAACATCCCAGAAGAGCAAAGACCTCATACCGAAGTTCCCTTCCCCAGCCAACCACACGGTCGCCATGCTGTTACTCTGCACTGCACACACAGGCCTACATTTACTTTAACAGACACCGTACAGCTGTCGTTCTACCGCCATACTTAAGTCCATGGCCCTGCGTTAAACGGCACCAGTTTTACTGCCACGTCAGAAGTTCGCACGTCCGCCATGTTGTTATTATTCATAACGGGAAGTTAAAAATTAGAACGTTGGGGTAATCCGAAATAGCGTTAACTTTCGTACCAGAGCTGGTTCAGAAGTTCACAGTTCGGACTCGGACACGGACAAGGTGACGGACGTCAAAGCCTGAGCATCCCGTTGTGTTGCATAGACAGACAGACATCGTATTGTCAGCAACTGATATTATGTAGGCAACATGTTTCGACCGATCCGGGTCATCTTCAGGCCTTATTTCGCCACAAAACGTGAGAATATAAACACAACTGTCGTCAACGTGTGCGGTAAGTCAGCCCGTCTGCACATCCAGCACGGCGCAGGCTGCTCGACACTTCTGTTGCAAGAAGCAAATTTCGAAACGTGACGATGTTTAACATAGCAAACCATTTGTTAGCGTCACAATTTCTACTCATCAGGCGCGTTCGCAAAATTACGAAACGCTACTATTGGGTGCGTCGTGTGTGTGTATGTGTATGTGTGTGTGTGTGTGTGTATGTGTGTGTGTGTGTATGTGTGTATGTGTGTGTGTGTCCGCATAGACCAACTCGCCCCAACAAGACGGATTTTCATGAAATTTGGTATTTGAGGAT
The DNA here is from genome assembly GCA_013340265.1 of Coptotermes formosanus. Classification (NCBI taxonomy): domain Eukaryota; kingdom Metazoa; phylum Arthropoda; class Insecta; order Blattodea; family Rhinotermitidae; genus Coptotermes; species Coptotermes formosanus. The sequence continues at coordinate 736,243 of BLKM01000508.1, forward strand.
TTCTCGAAACTCAGTCGACAAAATTCAATTTTCACTAAAATATGAATAGCGGGTACTTCCCATGACGACCGATGCACATTTGTGATAGTACCTAGCCGAAGTGTTCTTAGAATGAGAAATGTTTCGGACAAAACCTGTAGAGAAAATCAAAATACTCATTTTACATTCAGTATTTTTTTTTCGGACGCCGTGACCTTTATCACATGATGTAGAGAAACATGGCGCAGCCGGACAGGCCACAGATCAAAATACAATACGGCGCATGCGCCCTGCACGCCGGATAACTAAGGCAAGAATACACACACACACACACACACTCACAGTACTTCACACTTCTTGCTTTGCCACGGCAACAGTGATCACGCGAACGCGTTATACGTTATACGTACCTCTGCCTGTCTTGTAGCACACCACTCTTCACGAAATTCAGAAATCTTCACGAAGATACTGGCAAGCAGCACGTACCGTACTGAACGTAACACTGGCATCTCAGTTCCCCAGCACGCTGGCTGCAATTTTATATTCTCACTTTTTGGGACGACAGAAGGCCTGAAGATGACCCACGTCTGTCGAAACATGTTGCCTACATAATGTCAGTTGCCGACAAGACAGTACAAGTTGCGTCGACGGTACTCGTTTCCTTTATAGCCCCAGTCTGCTTACACTGTTGACAGGATACGGAAGGCCCCTACACACGTACACGCACCTCACATCTGTATAAGCTGCAGTGTTTCAAACGTTTTGACGACGGTGTATAACACTGTGTGGTGATGGGTTTATGGACTTTATCCATCGTCCGAAGAGTAAAATATTAAAAAGTTAAAATCACAGCGTTTCGGAAGCTGGCTCTGCTTCTGTCTTCAGGTGAATGGTGGGGGAGAAAAGAAGAACACGTACTCTGTTGGGCCCCTTAGACAGAGCCCCAGTGATGGAGGGTAACTCTGTCTAAGGGTCCCAACAGAGCAGGTGTTCTTCTTTTCTCCCCCACCACTCACCTGAAGACAGAAGCAGAGCCAGCTGCCGAAACGTTGTGATTTTAATTTTTTAATATTTTTAATATTTTACCCGTCGGACGATGGATAAAGCCCATAAGCACATCGCCACACAGTGTTTCAGTTGCGACGTCCAACTTTGTGATTGTTTGTAGCGGTGCTTCAACAGGGTAATGGTTTGTAACCGCGGGACCGCAGCACCCCTCTCTATCAACCGTGACGTGTGAGGGTCGTGGGG
>BLKM01000508.1:743538-754784 GCA_013340265.1 Coptotermes formosanus
CCTCACCTGTCCGTCCAGTCTGTCACTCCTCACCTATCCGTGCAATCTGTCACTCCTCACCTATCCGTCCAGTCTGTCACTCCTCACCTATCCGTGCAATCTGTCACTCCTCACCTATCCGTCCAGTCTGTCACTCCTCACCTATCCGTGCAATCTGTCACTCCTCACCTATCCGTCCAGTCCGTCACTCCTCACCTATCCGTCCAGTCTGTCACTCCTCACCTGTCCGTCCAGTCTGTCACTCCTCACCTATCCGTCCAGTCCGTCACTCCTCACCTGTCCGTCCAGTCCGTCACTCCTCACCTGTCCGTCCAGTCTGTCACTCCCAGCCCACAATTCTTGACAAGCCGCTTTTTAAATCAGAGCAGTCGAGACCAGAATTGTCCCACAAGACACCTGCTGTACCGCCAAGGTCACCTGTAACGCAACGTGTCTTGAAAGACCGTCGCACTGAACATACAAGTCTGGCACGTGACGCTGTGTCGCTAGGAGAGTAGTTGCCCAGCGTTTCGAAGGATCATACTGCACGAAGATATCGAAATTTCGGAAACTACTTGCCCGTAACATCCCCGAAGAACTGAAACTTCCAAGAACGCCGCTGTATTAACTTCAGACTCCGATCATTTTGCGAACGGCCGAAACAACTTCTACAGGTTGTGAATCAGACGCCCTCTTGACCACACCAGACGGCGTAACGACGCCTCGTCTTAGTTCCTTAAATCGACTCACGGCGTAATTTCTCCCGGCTGGTGAGCCACCAGCAGCATAGTTCCCACTCTCACTTCTTCAGCTAAGCATACAAATGCATACATTCCCTAGTACGCCCATTGTACGTCTTCTGCATAACAAAATCCGTGTGCGTCCGTCCGTCCGTTTGTGACCTAGTATTAGGGACTAAACCGCCTGTCGCACTTTCAAGAAATTCGGTACGGGCGTACTTTACACAAACGCGTCGAGCGGGCGTCGAGTTTCGTGCATATCGGGTCAGTAAAACTCATCCTTTTCACTGAGCGGCGTAAATGAAATTTTGCCCTCATTTTCACCGCTGTGATCAGGTTTGGGTAAAATTCGGTACCACAGACGTTCAGTCGCGCCTCATTTAGCTTTGTAAACACATTCCTACCGCATTTCCAACATCCATTGCACAGTTTGGGCACATTTCGTTCTACGTGATGGCCACGTAACACTGCTGGCCATTTGTGACTTTCGTGAAACACTGGCACAGGCGATGGCATTATATTTCCGCGTGTACCGTGAAACTGTGTGGCATTTTGACAGTAAAGAACGCCTTGGGCACGTGCACGTACTCCGTCACCCAGTGCGCCGTTCACAAGCTCCATGTATGGTTACTGCCTAACCACCATCAGCTGGCCGGCAGGACGACCCGGTCAGCCCAAGTTCTGGTCCAGCTCATATTGATTTTCCCGTGTGGAATTTTCCAGTAGTTCACAGGGCTTTCCTCTAGACTAAAGAAATGTCTTAGCTTTTCCAGGCCCGGCGCAGTTCGCTGCAGGTAATTATTCAGTGGCGATCCCAAATTTCTACTACATTACATCGCAAACTTCAACCATTAAAAAACACAGCGGCGAATATGTACATACATATATTATATGCTGTACCATTAAAAAATCCTGCTCTTTCCGTAACACCGAGTGTTTATGTGTTTTGTGTGGATCTCAGAACAAACAGCGATTATTTCCCTATACAGCATTAACTGGCATATTATAACCCAGACGGAGTGTGTTTACTGCGCGGTACCGACTTTATACACCGCCAGGTTTAACATTCACAAATTCTACGTTCTGCCCACACAGTGTATTTATGTGTTTTGTGTGGATCTCAGAACAAACAGCGATTATTTCCCTATACAGCATTGACTGACTGGTTTTTATAACCGAGACGGAGTGTGTTTACTGCGCGGTACGGACTTTATGTACCGCAAGGTTTAACACTCACAAATTCTACGTTCTGCCCACACAGTGTATTTATGTGTTTTGTGTGGATCTCAGAACAAACAGCGATTATTTCCCTATACAGCATTAACTGACTGGTTTTTATAACCGAAATGGAGTGTGTTTACTGCGCGGTACGAACTTTATATACCGCCAGGTTTAACATTCAGCAATTCTACGTTCTGCCCACACAGTGTATTTATGTGTTTTGTGTGGATCTCAGAACAAACAGCGATTATTTCCCTATACAGCATTAACTGACTGGTTTTTATAACCGAGACGGAGTGTGTTTACTGCGCGGTACGAACTTTATATACCGCCAGATTCAATATTCACAAATTCTACGTTCTGCCCAAACAGTGTATTTATGTGTTTTGTGTGCATCTCAGAACAAACTGCGATTATTTCCCTATACAGCATTAACTGACTGGTTTTTGTAACCGAGGAGTGTGTTTACTGCGCGGTACGGACTTTATGTACCGCCAGGTTTAACATTCACAAATTCTACGTTCTGCCCACACAGTGTATTTATGTGTTTTGTGTGGATCTCAGAACAAACTGCGATTATTTCCCTATACAGCATTAACTGACTGGTTTTTATAACCGAGACGGAGTGTGTTTACTGCGCGGTACGAACTTTATATACCGCCAGGTTCAATATCCACAAATTCTACGTTCTGCCCACACAGTGTATTTATGTGTTTTGTGTGGATCTCAGAACAAACTGCGATTATTTCCCTATACAGCATTAACTGACTAGCTTTTGTAACCGAGACAGGTGTGTTTACTGCGCGGTACGGACTTTATGTACCGTCAGGTTTAACACTCACAAATTCTACGTTCTGCCCACACAGTGTATTTATGTGTTTTGTGTAGATCTCAGAACAAACAGCGATTATTTCCCTATACAGCATTGACTGACTGGTTTTTATAACCGAGACGGAGTGTGTTTACTGCGCGGTACGGACTTTATGTACCGCCAGGTTTAACGTTCAGCAATTCTACGTTCTGCCCACACAGTGTATTTATGTGTTTTGTGTGGATCTCAGAACAAACAGCGATTATTTCCATATACAGCATTAACTGACTGGCTTGTATAACCGAGACGGAGTGTGTTTACTGCGCGGTACGGACTTTATGTACCGCCAGGTTTAACATTCACAAATTCTACGTTCTGCCCACACAGTGTATTTATGTGTTTTGTGTGGATCTCAGAACAAACAGCGATTATTTCCCTATACAGCATTAACTGGCTGGTTTTTATAACCGAGACGGAGTGCGGTTACTGCGCGGTACAAGCTGAATCCCTGTATATAATTCAGGTTAATTTCAGTCAGGTTAAAGGTCATGGCATGGCTCTGGCTGTTTGTCGGCGGTTTCTCACCGCGGAAGCCCGGGTTCAATCCCAGGCCATTCCATGTGAAATTTGTGGTGAACAAAGTGGCAATGTGACAAGTTCTTCTCGCAGTACTTCGTTTTCACCTGCCAGTGTCATTCCACCGATGCTGCATACTGATCTTCATCTTAATACTATTATCTGATAGACCAGCGGGCATCACGTAGGAACCTTCAAAGCGGTGTTCTTTCTGATATCAGGGGAGCACTGTATAGGTAAGTAGTTTCACACTGCGGGATTTTATGTTATCACAGCGGTGTTTCACAGGATTCAGGTCTTCTCGAATATGACGCTGTGACCGAAGACTTTGAAAGTAGCAGCCTGTAGTCACGGCTTGTAATCAGAATTAAGGAGACAGCAAGGACAGGACTACAGCCAAACAAGCTTTCGAAATTGTTGCAACGTTCATATATTTGTGGGAACGGCACTAACAAATCAAACTGACGCGCATGAAGAAATTGGGAGGACATTAAGTTAGGTCCAGTGCCGTTTGCCATACTGTCTGCCATGGGAAGCTGCAGAGATTAAAATGGATTAGACAAAATAGTAGATAAACTTAACCTTTTAAAGCCTACCGGTAACTTTACATACCACCAGGTTTAACATAAAAAATTCTACGTGGTGCCCACATTGCGCTTGTGTGTTCTGTGTGGATCTCAGAACAAACAGCAACTTTTGCCTTATAAAACATTAAGAGATTGGTTTTTATAACCGAAGTGGAGTGTTTACAGCGCGGTACGCGCTGAGTCCTTGTATAAAACAGATACGCTTCGTCTTTAAAGGGTTAATCTGCTGTTTTCTATGGATGTAAAACCCTGTCTCTCAGCCTAATGGAAGTGGAGACAGAGGACAGGATGCTGGGGGCGGGGGGGGGGGGCCAACGGCATGTATCGTTGCTGTATGAGCCAGCCGCACGGATCACCGCACCTCACTCAACAGTCCGTGCGGCCAGTGAGACGGCCATGCGACAGTTCTCCTTGCATGACGTGACAGAGGGAGGCAACCCTACTGAGACACGAAATATTCAAGACAACATCCCTTGGCGTCATCGATTTTTATATGTTGCGGCTCATTACTGCTCAGACAGTGCAGTGACGTGTGTGTGACCGCCACAGCGTTACGTTTTCACAGAGGTGTATTTGACAACCGCCATCTTGTAGGAAGCGAGGTCACGGACCTCTCTGCACGACCTCACCCAACGACATTGCTTCTTCTTATATCGGACACATATCGTGCCAATCGGTATATACGTGACGTGCTGTCTCCATCTTCAGGGTAAAAGGTAAAACTGCCCTTGTACACGTCACGAAGTTGTAGAGGGGATGTGCATGTTTAGTTTCACTCATTCCTAATTCGACATTAGGTGAAGCTGGGCGGTCAGCCTCACGCCTCGGCCGCTTTACACCCAGGGAAAGAACCCCTGGTACATGAGTGAGCCCTACTGCCCGGACCGGGTACCGGGTGAATACGACGTCAGGTGGGCCCCAGAGGCGGCCTGCACCTTTTTCAGAAGAGCAAAATGTCTTGTGCCTAGCCTGGATGCGAACCCCGGACTGTCGAGCCCGCATCCTAACCACTGCACTGACTGAGCTATTCCGGCTCCAATCATGGCGATGATTAGTGAATACTGAACTGGAAAGGCGAGGGAAGGGGTCGACCGCCGTCTAATTTGAGGAGCAAACTCAGAATGTCGTGGTGGTACGCACGAAATCCACGAAAGGAACCCGTCAAAACAGCCGGTGCTCGGGCTATAAAGTCAACGCGGGCCTCAAAAACAGCTAACCACGACGTTAAGTCATACAGCTTTAACCCTCTGAAGACTGAAGTCACAAAAATAAAAATGCGGTGTCTACTCACAGAAAACACACCGTCTCCACTGCACGAACCAACCTGTCGGTGGCGGCTGTTACAAGAACCACACGCGCTACATCAATGTACGGTCTGGCTAAAAGGCAGGGTTTATGGGCGGTACACACAGCTACAACTGGGCGCTACAGGCTTCAGTGGCGACCGGTCGTGTACACAGGCCCGCCGCACACTCATTACCCAGAAAGCTGAACTCTTTTCCCGATAGCGCTCCTACTATGGCGTTACGTAACGCGCCGGGCTGCGGGGCCGCCCACGTGCGGAGTGACGCACAACCGATAAGCGAGCACAACGACCTCTGGCGGAGTTTCCGTACAACACGTGCAACAAAACAAACACAACTTGCGAAGCGCTTCGGAACGGGCCGCACAAGGCCTCCTCTACGGCCACAAGGATTTCTAGTCTACATAACAATTGTCCTTTACGGCCCAGCGGTTACTGTACGTACCGCCAGGTTTAGCATTCACAAATGCTACGTTCTGCCCACACAGTGTATTTATGTGTTTTGTGTGGATCTCAGAACAAACAGCGATTATTTCCCTGTACAGCATTAACTGACTGGTTTTTATAACCGAGACAGAGTGTGTTTACTGCGCGGTACGGACTTTATATACCGCCAGGTTTAACATTCACAAATGCTACGTTCTGCCCACAGAGTGTGTTTATGTGTTTTGTGTGGATCTCAGAACAAACAGCGATTATTTCCCTATACAGCATTAACTGACTGGTTTTTATAACCGAGACGGGGTGTGTTTACTGCGCGGTACGGACTTTATATACTGCCAGGTTTAACATTCACAAATTCTGCGTTCTGCCCACACAGTGTATTTATGTGTTTTGTGTGGATCTCAGAACAAACAGCGATTATTTCCCTATACAGCATTAACTGGCTGGTTTTTATAACCGAGACGGGATATGTTTACTGCGCGGTACGGACTTTATGTACCGCCAGGTTTAACATTCACAAATTCTACGTTCTGCCCACACAGTGTATTTATGTGTTTTGTGTGGATCTCAGAACAAACAGCGATTATTTCCCTATACAGCATTAACTGGCTGGTTTTTATAACCGAGACGGAGTGTGTTTACTGCGCGGTACGGACTTTATATACCGCCAGGTTTAACATTCACAAATTCTACGTTCTGCCCACACAGTGTATTTATGTGCTTTGTGTGGATCTCAGAACAAACAGCGATTATTTCCCTATACAGCATTAACCGGCTGGTTTTTATAACCGAGACGGAGTGTGTTTACTGCGCGGTACGGACTGAATCTTTTCATATAATCTGGGTTAACGGTCTGTTTCGGGTTAGCATTATTACTGCCACTTTGTTTTCGTCAGACACTCCTTTAACTAAGTACAAATCGTTTCTGAGTTTAACTTGGTCGGCTGTAACACCACAGTTCCGCACAAGTACCGACTTGCGAGCAACATGTCATCCGCTTCTGAGATGAAGGGCAGACAAATTTTTAACCGGCAAATCTGAAGGGAAAAAATCACTTGGAAAGAAGTATGAGCAGAAGGGAGAATAATATTAAAATGGACCGTAAATGGAGTAGGATATGAGAGTCGGAGCTGCTTAATCTCACACTTGCACACATGGTAACGAAAATTCCAATTTCGTAACAGGCGTAGAATTCTTGGCTAGGTTAGCGACCGTTAGATTCTCAAGAGTCTGATCCATAGAAGTGGCAGATGGTTGTGTAAGGCACGTACCAACCACTGTTACGGCAGGCTCGGTGGGCGCATGCGTGCTGCAGATAAGCCACTTGCGTCCCCATAAAAACAAAACTCACTCAACTCCCCACTTGACCAGCCAAGCCCGCCGTTCCACTGCCGAAGTTCTGATGTGTTACGTCGGTTTTCTCGAGCCCCTGCCGCATTAGCAGCTCGACACAACGCACTGTGTCTACTGGGGATCCCACCCACGTGCCGGGCTTCACGGGACGGTCCTGGCTTTATGGACTGTAAAGAGCTTTTGTGACGTCAAGTCATCGATATACAGCATTTGTGATGTCAAATCATCGATATACANAAGTCATCGATATACAGCATTTGTGATGTCAAGTCATCGATATACAGCATTTGTGACGGCGCAAACGAACATTTTGACTTTCCCCCAGTGGGAGAAAATATCTGCGGGAGCAGGACTGCCATCACCCAACCACTAACAGGAAAGGAGGCCGACAGGAAGACGTGTAGATTGGTGGGTACAGGGTGTGGACTGAGACTGCGAAGGACGAGGAAGGGACATGTAATGAAAAATCGGTATATGTGGCTTCGAGTAGCATTGTTATGGTTGTTACGTGACCTTTGGAACACCCCCCGGCCCCCCTCCTAGTTGTCATTAAATGTTCCAGTTTGTGGTTTAAAAAAATGAAACCCCTAATCATTACGCACACTCAATTGTGTTGTCTACAGGCAAGAAGCATCACGCCTCTGTCGCCTCGCGCTCATCTAAATAACACCGAATATTTTTCAGTTCGTACCTCACAGAGAAGAGTCCGTCTTTATTACAAAGACCATCAACGTTAATGTCGGTCTTGTCTGAGAATAGTACTGAACACACAAACCCACTGTGTTGTAGTTTCAACCAGGGCTGTGCAGTCGGTGCGCAGAACCTCCGACTCCGACTCCCCCATAAAAGCTCAGTATGCATTAATAACGGTAAACCTATAAGACGTTTCGTCACCACCACGTGAATCATCAGGCTGCTGTTTACACTTATAGCCTATATTTAAGTGTAAGTCTAATGATTACTGTAGCTATCAGGGCTCTGGGGTTGGAGTATCTAGTTAAGGTTTTAGACTGAGGTCGGATTCGGAGTCGGTACATTTTTACCGACTCCGAATCCGCCTAGAATTCCTTCCGACTCCGACTCCACAGCCCTGGTTTTTAATACAAGACATCCCCGCTGGCGTACAGATTACAAGGATGTGTTTATTCCTACCAGTTCCAGTCGGGTCCGACACTCCTCTTGAAATACGTTTTTTGGCTACCAGTTTCGGCTCATAAGAGCCACCATGTGGCCGTAACAGAAACTACAGTATAAACCGCAAAACTCCGTATGTTGTGTAAGCAGCACATCTCCCTCTTATTACAACAGTACATACATTGCAGATGAATATACCAGTGTTTAGGCAGCATATATAAATACAGCTGAACTCGGTTACAACATCATGAAAGGGACTGAGTATTTTGTGTCGTTATAAGCGAGTGTCGTTATAACCGAGCAGTATAATGTTACGGTTAACAGTGAGGAATTACTTGGTACCGCAGAATATCTGACGCTATAGGCGAAGTGTCGTATAAACCGATGTCGTTATAACCGGGTTCAACTGTATATACAAACACTGTTACATACATCTGCAATGTACGTACCGTTGTGATAAGAGGGAGATATGCTGCTTACACAACATACGGAGATTTACAGTTTATACTGTAGTTTCTGTTACGGCCACATGGTGGCTCTTATAAGCCGAAACTGGTAGCCAAAAAACGTATTTTAAAAGGAGTGTTGGATCTGACTGTGGAACTGATACGAATAAACACATCCTTGCGACTGTCGTGTGAGATGCAGAGGATTTACCCTGTAAAGCCTACAGGTTACCTATGTAACCCAGGTTCGACTCCAGACTAGGGTACAAACAGGCGTCACAACTCAAAACTTCCTCGATTCTTAATTTCTAAAGCAATTCAGGCATGTCGCAAGGAACATTCCGGGCAGCGGCGTGTTGCAGTCGAGGCGAGGCTACCGGCAGGTCGGCCGTCAGAACTGTGACGTTCCGAAGCCACAGTTTGCGTCGTGAAATTCTGTACTTGACAGGTGCAGGCGTACTCAGTTCGCCGACTGGTGCAGCCAGCGGGGCCCTCTATAGTTCTGTTACTCGCGAGTGTAGGGAATTTCGGAGTTACACCACAGTCTCCCTGCGCCCCAAATTGCTGGGAGGGAGGGGGGGGGGGCCAATCAAATTTTCGTTTTTCAGATATATTTGGCTTAAGCTTACGGGAACTTTCTAAATTCATACTTGGCCAAAAGGGACAAATTTGGTTGGGGAGAGACTTCGAAATTCGCGAAGTGAACGACCGAGAGGCATTGTAGGAGCGAACTGTTGCGTCTTACGTAGCCAAAAGAGCCATCGCGGCCGGTCTCATTAGAACCAAATTAGAAATACAGAAATTCTGCATTAGTGCTTCTAATTTAAATGCTGTATTGTGCTAACTTTTCAGTAATTCAAACTGTTAGTTCATCCACGTGTGAACCTCCAAAGTCACTCCGGTACTTTGTTACACCAAACGCACCGAAACTGCTCACTGATCGGGGAACTGGCGTGTCACTGTCCCACGTGCCTGCTGTAAGTGCTACTGCCTGCCAGCTGGTTCCTAACACTACACAAATCATCATTCACAGTGCGCAGTGGACAGGCACCCTGCATCCTGACACTGAAGCTGCGTGTCCAGTTCAAGTGTCGGCTGAACATTTCGGCGCCTCGCACCCGCCATGCAACAGTCCCGTCAGAAAGCCCTCGTGCTCTACCGAGTCTCAGTTAGCTCTTACCTGATCCCTTCCCATATGATTATCAACTGACCACATCCAGTCGGACCCTGCTGGCGCCCACAGCCCATCGCAGCACTACATAAATCGAATCACTCATCGTAAAGCGGTGTTGGCTGGCGCACGTAAGCAGTGTTCAAGGCAAGGTGGGTTCCCGGAGGACGTAAAGTGGCTACAGCAGTATCCCGGCAACACCAGCAACTATGGGTGCGGACAGAGAAGGGGAAATGGGATGTGCGCCTGAGATACGGCGCTTGCAACATTCAAGAATTCTACGTTCTGGCCACACAGCGTATTTATGTGTTCTGTGTGGATCTCAGAACAAACAGCGATTATTTCCCTATACAGCATTAACTGACTGGTTTTTATAACCGAGACGGAGTGTTTACTGCGCGGTACGGACTTTATGTATCGCCAGGTTTAACATTCACAAATTCTACGTTCTGCCCATACAGTGCATTTATGTATTTTGTGTGGATCTCAGAACAAACAGCGATTATTTCCCTATACAGCATTAACTGACTGGTTTTTATAACCGAGACGGAGTGTATTTACTGCGCGGTACGAACTGGATATTTACAGGTAACTGAAAGTAACATTAGCATATAAATTATTAATGTAAAATCCTCAGAACACGCAATAAAGACACGCCTGTTTACTTCACAATTGTCTCTTCTAGTAAGAGCAAACGTCACGGTTCCCAGTGCCATGCCACTAAATGTAACAAGACAGTCACAATTTTTCACTTCATACCATCAAACAACACGAACAAGAATTCTGTGCGAACTTCTGAAGTGGGAACGTCAATGGGTTCTGTTAATTTGGTACAGTGCAAGGTTGACGGGACTTTGTTTCAAATTGTGCGTCAGTGTGTAACCACTGTGAGCAGTTCCGATACAAGACGCAGTGGCGCTGTAAACCTTCTTTGTAATATTTACGTCACACCCAGCAAACTCTTCCGCAAGTCGTCGGCCACAAGTTGCAGACTGCAGACTTTCACTTTCGGGTAGCTCAGCGGCTGCTGTGGGTACGGAGAGATCAGGGCTGCGATATAGTGCGTGAAAGTACACTACAGTCTGCTCCACAAATGTGATCCGCATTTCGTTACTTAAACGTATGAAGAAAGAAAGCACTTTTGATGTTGTTAAAGTTAAAGATATGAACTGGATTCATTGGGCTCAGAATACGGACCGGTGGCAAGCTGTTGTGAACACGCTAATGAACATTCATGTTCCTGAACCCTTCAGAGCCCAGTGGTTACTGTATATACCGCCAGGTTTAACGTTCACAAATTCTGCGTTCTGCCCACACAGTGTGTTTATGTGTTTTGTGTGGATCTCAGAACAAACAGCGATTATTTCCCTATACAGCATTAACTGACTGGTTTTTATAACCGAGACGGAGTGTGTTTACTGCGCGGTACGGACTTTATGTACCGCCAGGTTTAACGTTCACAAATTCTGCGTTCTGCCCAC
>BLKM01000509.1:14134-28561 GCA_013340265.1 Coptotermes formosanus
CATCCAAATGGCATCATACCTACAGTACCTTGATTCAAGTGTTTACCATTTCCTTCCATCCCTCTAGACGAATACCACAATTATACCTCACACTCACTTCATTCCATATTGCTTTTACTCACTGTTTATCAACACTCAGTATTATGACATTTCACAGTATGTATACTACAACATTCATACGGCATAATAAAATAGAGAAATGACCTTCATAATCCTCAGGCAGTTGTATCCTTGACATAACTTATGTTTCTAGCAATATGATAGCTATGTTAGAGGTGACCTACTGGTACTTGCTGTTTTCTTGATCATTCTCATGAAAATATGTTGGCCAGTCCCACGTCATGAACAGATCTGGTAACTGACGCAGGTCAGCAAAATAATGCAACGCAGCTCCCTCTTCAAGTCCTGCTACAGGCTCTGATGCTGCAAATTCTGTGTATGAGAAAACAAAGAAAACAAACATGAAAAAAATTTAAATTCACACAAACAAACTGTCTACATCATTAAAGTAAAATATAACAACTCTATCCACGTGGAATGCATAAAATTTTTAGGTTAAATTTTTCAGTGCTGACTAAGAAAATGGCTTTCTTTTGGACCGTGAGACTGTACAGCTGGGCAGAATGGTACCAGTATGGTGCCAAGAAAGCAGTTTTTACCATTAAAAAACAGCTGTATGCCAGCCTACTGCTTCAATGTGCCCGTGTGAGGGAGTAAAGATGTGGGGGAAGGGTGACACTGATGGAAGATGGCAGACACAAAAACAGACAACATGACAGCAAAGCTCTGTATCTCTTGGGAAATAAAAACCTGTAGTCATATATGCCCAGCGGTAAATACTGGTAGCACTTACAGTAAAATTCAAACATTTTGCATTTTCTCCATACAGTGTTTCTTTTTGTACAAATTCTGACAATAAGGAGTGATTAGTACCCTACACAACATGAACCAGTTGGTATACAATCGAGAGTAACTGTTCCTCTGTGAGGTACAAACTGTATAAAATTTAGGTAAATTTCAGTCTCCAAAGGATTAAATTACTGTGTGATTTGTTAATGTAGTATCATGCACAACTTTCATTACTGCCAGCAGACTTCTGAATGTACTGTCTGGCTGTCCACAGCTTACCTTCACAGTTCACAGAGTGTATCAGTTTACACTCTCAACAGGGAGGGTGAACTTGGCCTAGTTCCTAGCACAGCCACACCTCAGTGGCCACCACAAAGTATGGGGACTGTACTCCTGGTTCTAAAATTCTGTCAACTCCTAAATAATATACTGCTTCTCTTAAAACACTTTTTTTTGTGTGTCACATAAAACAGTAACAAGGTGGCAAGGTTGTTTTTGCATTTGACAGTCACAAATGGTGAACCATTGCAGCTACAAATATGAAGTATGGTATGCTGACAGGCTATTAACATCCCTATATAAAATACTATGAAGTGCATTTTAAGGAGAGGGAATTTCAAACAAAGTGATGCTATGAAATTTTTAGGTTATGTATGCCACCTGCACGTTACTAAAAATCCACACAAGTAGAAATTTTGTAAAAAAAAAATCCAACTCTGCATAGGGATTTGTAAATTTGACTGGAACCAATATGGAAATAGAAGCATTTAGCAAAAGTGGCTTCTAACTGTTATAAAAATTTCATGAGCTGCAACATTAAGGACAGAAGAGAGAGTCCCATCCAGTTCACACTCTGCAGTACAAGCAACAGTCCACAGTACATTTATCAGTGTACTGACAATATAATAATTAATGCCTTTATACATCTGAGATAAACAAATTAATATAAAACAATGCGAGATGTGAAACTAGTACACACTTCATGAACCAAAAGAAGGAATATCAAAAACGTAACGTCTTCCCTACACATGCCATGAAGGCAAACAGGGGGGAGTGCAGGTACAGCTCTGCTCATTCCTAACCTTGGCACTAGATGGAGGTGAGTGGTCAGCCTCATGCCCCAGCTGCATTACCCCTCGGAAAAATTCTCCCACCAGCCACTGTACAGGGGGCTGGGTGGGCCCCAGAGCTGGTCTGGAGATTTGGAAGGGGAGAAAAATATCTTACCATACCAGAATGCGAACCTCAGATCATCCACACCGTAGGATACTCACTAGACTGTGCAATCTTGGCTCCTCAAAATGGAATATGTGAAAAACTAACTTAATGAACTGGAAACAGAGAGTAGAGAATAAGAGTGGAGATCTGCTTGCAGACTGCCGCAATACTGTGAGTAGCTTGAGACCACTTCTGTCAGTTACCGAATGTACATGTCAGTACTGACAGTAGGCAGAGTGGAATGCACACACAAGAACCTGAACTTCATGTAATGCAAGTTGTGATAACAAACAAACAAACAAACAAACACACAAACAAATAACTCCATGGTGCAGAATCCTTGAGAAGGTAACAGTTCGTCAGCTAGTCAAGAAATTCCCCATATTTTATTGGAACCTGAAAATTCATTACCATGGTCACAACAGCCTGCACTCTTCCTGGAGCCAGATTAATCCAGTCCACAAAATCCCAACCAACTTATTTCAGGTCAAGTTCAACATCATCCTCTCATCTACACCTAGGTTTTTCAAGTGGTCTCTTTCCCTCAGGTTTCCCCACCAGAACCGTGTATATACCTCTCCTCTCCAACAAACGTGCCAAATGTCCTGCCCATGTCACTCTTCTTGATTTGAGCACTTGAATAATGTCTGGTGAGAAACACATAAGGAATCTCATCCAGCCCTCTGTTACCTCATCATCCCTCCGAGGATCACAACCTCCTCAGCACCCTATTCTCCAGCACCCTCAGCCTATATTCCTCCCTCAATGTGAGAGATCAAGTTTCACACCTCCGCTAAAAAACAGACAAAATTATACAGCTGTATGTTGGATTCTTAGATTTGGTGATAGTCAACTGGAAGACAAGAGATTTCATACTGAAAAATAGCACGCATTTCATGACTTCAAACTGCTCCGGTTTTCTTCATGAATTGAATTTTGATTTATTAGGGTTGTCCCAAACATGTGAGCTTTGCCACACTTCCAAACGATTTATTTCCTATCTTTATGTCATAATTTTGTCCCACATACGGTGCATGAGACCCGAACATATACTTGATTCCCTCAATATTTACTTCTAATACATAAATCTATAACTCTACGTGTTGTTTTGTTTGAACACGAAGCCTGGTGTCCCACACTAAGGGAAGAACAGATGCTGCACTGTTTCAGAACAGGGTGCTGAAGAAAATATTTGGAACTAAGAGGAAGTAACAGGAGACTTGAGAAAACTACATAATGAGAAACATCACAAGTTGTGCTCTTCAACTGTTATTAGGATGATCACAAGGATGATTTGGGCAGGACATGTAGCATGCATGGGAGACACGAAAGCTGTACATACTACTTGAGACGAAAAACCTGAAGTAAAATTACCACCTGTAGGATACACAGGCAGACAAAAACATAACATTCAAATGGAGCTTAACCTTCATCCTGTTGTGGTGCATACTTAAATTTTAGTGCATGGTTTATGGAAAACCTAAATTAGGAAACAAACAGAATTTTCTGGAACATAAAACAGAGATTATGCTGGATGTCTTACAAATGCAGCAAATTTCCTTGTTGCCTAAATATATAAAATGAATTTCTTGGGCTGCTTACTGTGTGCACTTGCGTATGTGAATGCAGGTTTTTAGAAGGTTAAAGAAGTGGACTGAGTTCATTTGGCACAGGGCAGGGGCCAGTGAAGGCTTTTGTAAAGATGGAAATGAAAATCTATGGAGTGGCTGATCAAGACGGAGTCTATTCAATGAAGTTAGTTGATTGACACCTTCAAGTGGTACAAAAATAAACAGAAATAATTGTCACCACAATGAAAGTCTGTAATTCAAAATTACTTATTGGGACACGCGAAGCAATGTAGGGCCGAGACACATATCCATTGTACATGGGCATGGAGTTTGTAACACAGATCTGAACAGTCTGCTGACAGACCTCAAGGCCTGTGTAACCTCTCGTATGTCACACCTTTATACCAAAAAGGGACAGGGGAAAACAAAAGAGTAACATACAGTAAACAAAGCGCAGTATTTCAAAAAATGAAAAATCACTTGTACAGTAATGTTTCCAGCTGTGATGTGATGAACATAATGGTAATTAAAATGTGCCAAGTACCACAAATTAAGTGGCACATCACTGGTTGTAAAAAATGCTCCAGTGAACTTTCATGACACAGCTGATGACAACTCACCATAATGTTATGCACATGCACACTGAATGGTATCCAGACTGATTGCTGCAGGGCTCCCATTGTTATCTGCTTCATACCTGCACTCAGCATAAAGCCCAAAACTGACTTTGCAATGTGCTCTCATGCTGATTTGCAAGCTTCCTGGGCTACTTCTGGCTGCAAGAACATGCACACAGTTAAATGTCACATATGCTGCAGAATATGTAAGTGGATATGAACCATTCTTTTAAAAGACAAACTTTATATACAAAACAGCAAGAACAGCACAAATGTAATCTGACAAATACTTGCAACATGGAAATTACACATGATGTTTAACACATAACAATAGGACAGTGAAATTATTAACACTGCCATAAGCCAGTAAAAGGCCTTTGTGGCATTCTGCCAAGAGAAGATCAGCAGGTGTGCAAAAATCATGTAGGTCACCTGTAACGAATGTTATGGAAGTCGAAAGGAAGTGCAGGCAATGAAGGAAGAATCACAGTTATGCCTTATGTGAACTACAGGTTCAATACACCGATTTCCGTCGAACTGATACTTTCTGAACATCGTTATGTGCAGATCCCTAATAGCAACTATCACCTGGGTGGCGGAAGAAATGAGGGAATTAACGGCAGGAACATATCTAGGCCCTTAGGTAAGGTGCCGCTCTTTATGCATGGGTTCTTATAAAACTCGCAGTTTCTTGAGAGCAATAAGGACGGATCTATAATACTGAGTATTGTCTAAATCGGCCAAGAAATATACAAATTATCTGTACCTCATCATTTTCGCCCTTCAATAAAATATGGATTTTACTGCATGGCTTTTCATGATCACCAGCATAACATGTAGAGCCCCAAACACCGAATTTCACTGTGACTAGAGTATTATTACAAGTGTGATAAATTGCCGAGTTTCGTCTGATGTCTGAGTGTAATGTGCTGCTCCCTTTAAGGCTAAGTTTGTTATATCTACCTTAATCTGCACTTTTCTAAGAATTATTTAAGTCATCAACACTGATCCTGAAAGTAAACAGCCACTCTTTGGTCTTTCTGTGATAGCCAACCCTCGAAAATGAGAAGGCTCCCGCCTGCAATCCTTCACCCCTTAAAATCCTCCGACTATTTTGTGCACCACCAGTTTCTATGCTCTGCCACACAGTGACTTTATGTATTGTGTGTGATTTTAAGAACAAACACAATTTAACACGTTTTGCAGGACTAACTATTTGTATCGGTGCATGTCATAATTTACCTAAGGGACTAAATGTATTACGGTCGGTACGTACCGCATTTTAATGTACACCAACAAATTCCTGTTCATTTTCACAACAACCCGCAGCAGCCACACCTTCTGACACTGTAAAACAGCAGTACTATAGATACTCTTTAACACACGTCTAGTAGCTGGGAGCTGGAGAGTACAGGAGGGAAACGAATAACATTAACAGACTGAAGGCAAAAGGGATTAAAGCATTAGGTTCAGTTCATACCTCACAGAGAACACTGTGTGCTTCAATCACCAAAACAATTCTGCGGCTACTGTGTGACTAAAGGACTTTTAAGAGAATATTCTGACAGAGAAAAATAAATATACCTTATGACACATTCGGGGTTTCATGTGTACGCCTGGCAGTACATGTATCAACCAGTAGGCTTCAAATGTTAGTATAGCTTCCCCGTTTACCATGCCACCACAGACACTGAATCTCGGTTTGGCAATACCAGCCAAGGCTTAATCACCCAAGAAAGTAAAGATCACTGCTGCAGCCAAAACTGCGGTTGATTTTGAAGAACTCTTATCAGCATAGGGCCACAGTCATTATAATATCCTTCCATCTACATACAGATTTTACAAGTTTCCTCTATCCTTCAGAATTTACGACAACAATCACCCATGTGTTTCTCTTCCCATACATGCTACTTGGCCTGCCATTTCAACTTCTTTGACTTGAACACCTAAATAATGAAACTTAAAATCCCTGTGTAACGTTTCATAAAATGATGGCTTTTACAACAGAAAGTTGTCAGTGCCTTGGTGAATCACAAAGATGGAGGACCACCCCTTATCAGATGTCTGCCACTGCTTAGGCTACACAACTGTTTGTGAAGTTCCAAAATTATCACGACATGACGAACCCAACGCAAAAATACGTAAAGACTGCAACTGAACAAAGCCATTTGTTTGTTCACGGATGTGTTCATGTCAGGGTCTTAAGACAAGTTTCAATTCACGAACTGTCATAAAATGCTGCTTATATACGGCCATGTTGACAGACAGTACGGTATTACCTTGGTTTTTGCAACTACAATTACTGCGTAGGTTTTACCACAGTTCCATTTGACCACTGTAACTTCCATTACAAGTCTGCCAACGACACAATCTACATGGCATGTGCTTCCAGCTTTGTTATTACTAATTTTTTCAGAGCTACAAGCACGTGAAATCGGTAACGTCTTTTTTAAGCACCTTTTATCTGTAATTTGTAAGTTGGAACACTTGGAATAAAAACTTGGCGTGTGTCCCTGATGGCAGGTGTTTGCAGTTTTGTTATTCGTAAATTATTCAGTGATACAAGCACTTGAAATCGGTCACGTCATTTTTAAGAACCCTGTAATCCGTAATTTGTAAGTTGGGTCACCTGGACTAAAAACCTGATGTGTGTCTCCGATGGCATGTGTTTGCAGTTTTGTTATTTGTAAATTATTCAGAGATACAAGCACTTGAAATCGGTCACGTCATTTTGAAGAACCCTGTAATCTGTAATTTGTAAGTTCCAAAACTTGGAATAAAAACTTGACGTATGTCCCCGATGCAATGTCTTCGCAGTTTTGTTATTCCTAAATTATTCAGAAATACAGGAAATTGAAATCAGTAAGATCGTTTTGAAGCCCCCTATAGCTGCACTTCCTGGACGAGAGAGATTACGCAACACTGCTTTCGACGAAAACTGCGTCTGATTGGTGTTGCTAGGGTACGCCATCGCCATCTTGAATGTAAACAACGTCTCATTGGTGTTGCTAGGGTACGTCATCGCCATCTTTAAAGTAAGCAACGTCTGATTGGTGCTTCCAAGCAACGCGCGCTATGTTCTCTGCAAATTACAGCGCTCCTGCACTTGCTCTTCAAGCTTCATCGCACACAGATTGCTTTCTTTGGGTGCTATTCTATTGCTTTCTTGAGTGCTATTCAACAGCTTCAAGTTTGTGTTGCTATACAAGTACATAAATACTCGGTTATAAGGCTTCGAGAAGAAAAGTATTAAGAATGGGTTTCTTCAAGAAGCTCCAGTTCTGGAAGAAGAGGCAAAATAACTCATTGAAGAGGGACAATGTAAGTACAAATTGTAGAAATATTGACTATAAAATAAGCATATTTGCTCGTGACAAGCTGCATATTAGCACAGCTATTTTGAACACCTCTTGCTGACAGGAAAGTCAGCTTGTACATTTGTGAACAATTTAGAACGCAGTAACTTACTGCTCCAACTCTTAAACCCCTCTAGACTATTTTGTGTATCTCTATCTCAATACATTAGTGCTTGGGATTCCAACTTCTGTGTAAGCCCTACTATTTCCCCCCAGTTTACCTACAATATCATGTCGTGAAAGGGAGGGGCGTTTGAAAGAAATAGGAAATACAAATACAAATTATTAATAATAACAATAATAAAACAATAGTGTAACACTTTAAGACTCCTACTGCAAACTTACCACACGGCACACACTAACACACAATGTGATAATGTTCCAGGCTGCTGCTGCTGCTCCTACAACAACTGATTCATACACATCAATGGAGGAGACCGCAACGTGGGATGCTGAGGCACAAGTCAACATACAGACATTGGACACGGAGGCACAAGCCAGCGTAACAACATGGGATGCTGAAGCGCAAGCCAGCGTATCAACATGGGACACGGACACACAAGCCGGCGTAACAATGTGGGATACTGAAACACAGGTCCTGTCTGACCTGATCATCACCCGCAATGCCTCAACACAGGCAGGGAAGAGGTAGGTGATGACTACTGAACAATCCATGGATATTACAAGTTTGGTTCTTTTGAAAATTTGTTTTTTCAGGTCAGTGTTTATATTTCCACTTAGTTGGTCACACAGTGTTGAAGTAATGACAGAAATTCCCACTGAACATCGGCCAGTTCCAGGCCTTAGGTGGGTCAGTTTGCAGAAAGTAGCAGGCAGTTTTGGAATAAGTAACCGCGGAAATTGTGTATAACGTACGCCTCAGTCTCTCCCCTCATTACAGAGAGTCTCGTTATTAATGCTTACTGACACTTTATATATTTTTCCCACAGGGCTGAAACTGGTGACATGAATTCTGCAATCAGGAGACTGAAAAAAGAATGCAGGGAACTGTCTCAGTTGGTAGAAAAACAGGAAAGGCAGATCACACGCATGAAGGTAAGTACTGCCTGAGAGTTTTCTGTCATTGTAGTCCACCACTTCACTTTATCCTTAGCCTGCCTAATCCACTCCATATCACCAAAATTTTCAACTCGAGTTTTAATAAGCATGATTCAAAACAAACTGCATTAATGACAGTCATGGCATCAACTGTAAAAATGCACAGCCCTAGCTCCTAGCGGAGTTCAGTGTTCAGTTTGTTACGTTCATTGGGTCATTGTTTATTGCAACTATATATAAATATTCTCCTTCCAAATTTGCCAGGTTTACATTGTGATATCTTAGTCTGTGTGGCACTAATAAAAGGGAGTTCCATGACTGCGACATACCTTTCTTCCTTTGTACAAAAACACGTCATCAGTCCACATTCTAAAGTAGATTAACCCAATCTACAGTATTCATTCTTTCCTAGAACTTGAATCTCAGTAACATACTTCCATCTATGCCAGGTTCTCCCAAGTGACCTCTCATCTTCAGGTACACATTTTATTCAAATTCAAATACAGCTGTGTGAAGATAGTGATCCTCAGAACATTTGTTTCTTCAGTACCACAATCTGTGGGTCTTTGAGCTTGAGTTTAACATAACTTAACATAGATTAAAAAGTACATAACCTAAAATATCATCTATGTTTAATTTAGAAAGGCGTCATGTAGACATAACGGGGCAATACAGGTATAGCTTCACAAATTTTTATTCTTGGGATTGGCTGTAGGTACACAAGTCAATAATTATTAGCAATTGCAAACTGAAGAATAGTGAATTGTCCCTTTTACTGTATCTACATTTGCGAAATTCTGTGGCTAAAGTGAGGCCAACTAGTTGTGTGTTCGACATTTATGTTGTCCGACATTTTCATGTCTTAATCTACAATGAATTCTCACTTCTTTCTTCAGGAAAAACAAGAAGAAATCATGACACAACAACGATCCAAAATATGTCACTTAAAGAAGAGGTATGAAGAAGAGAATGCACGGCTGATAATCAAGATCAGAGACCTGCGTGATGAACTGCAATGCTACAAGGTGAGTAGAGTGCAGAGATGAGAGAGTGCAGTATTATCGGGTCCTGTTATCATAGCATCCTCCGAATGACAATTGTGCCACACTGCACAGTGCTTCTGACATATGGCACAGCAGTTTTAATGATGTAATGACATAAGCATTTGCAGCTAAATGCATTGCCGTAACAAGTCTCTGTGATGTTACCCGCCCACACTCTTCTAGTGCCGAAGCTGCAGAAAGAGTACAGCTATACCTCCATTTCCCCTCTGTCCCTTCACAGCATGCCATAAGGAAAACTATACCTGCTTTTTAGTTATCCGTTACCAATCATTTTATACTTGCATAATTTGAGGTCCTCACAGCGGTGATAATGATAAAGGTTATCACACACATGACGCCGTGTAGATTGCTGAAAAATTTCCGTTTCTGAAAAGCATGCTGTTTCCATCTTTAGGATTTCTGCAATACAAAGATTTTCAACAACTTACACATCGTTAGCAACTGACCAACTGACACGGCTTCATTCCCACAAGAGCTGGAAGTCCATTCCCTTCATTTATCCTCTCTTTTGGTTCTAGCATTCACTTTATGTACATTCTCTTTTAACATCTGCCAAGTATACATCTTTATATAGTAGCTGCTACGTCATGTTAAATCACTCTTACATGTAAGCCCTAGCACTTCATAAAGCCAGTTTCAACATCACGTCATTAACACAAGAGGGATGCATGTGACAAATCCGATAAGATTACATATAAATACATGCATAGTAAGTTAATAATTGTAGGCTGCCCTTACAGTGTCATTAGAAAGCAGTAATCTAGACATACACTGTACGTCATTTGCAGGATGCAGCCAAACTGAACACCAAGACAGTGGAAACACACAGGCGATGCAACCCCAGCAGCCGAACTGCTACAGAGTCTGTGTGCAGCAAGATTAAGGATGAACCACTGCGTCGAGCAGAAGACCCCGTGCAGGGGCCCTTGAATTACGCTCAGGTGGCTGCGAAGGCGCCCGCCAATGTTGAACGTCAGAAGGTAAGGACTACACACAACCAGAGAAGTCTCTCATTCTCTCTGGTGTTGCCCACCCACACTCTTCTAGTGCCAAAGCTGCAGAAAGAGTACAGCTATACCTCCACTTCCCCTCTGTGCCTTCACGGCATGCCATAAGGAAAACTTTTCCTCCCTTTTAGTTATCTGTTACCAATCATTTTATACTTGCATAATGTGAGGTCCTCACAGCCGTGATAATGATAAAGGTTACCCTATACACGACGCTGTGTCGATTTGTGAGAAACTTCCGTTTCTGAGAAGCTTGCCGTTTCCATCTTTATGATTTCTGCGATGCAAAGAATTTCAACAAATTACACATTGTTAGCAACTGACCAAATGACACGCCGTCATATTCCAGAAGAAGTGAACGTCCATTCCCTTCATTCATCCTCTCATTTGCCTCTAGCATTCACTTTGTGTACGTTCTCTTTTAACATCTGTCGAGTATACATCTTTATATCCTAGCTCCAGCGTCACGTTAAATCACTCTTGTGTGTAAGCCCTAGCACTTCCCAAAGCTAGTTTCAACATCACATAATTAACACAGGAGGGATGCATATCCATAAGATTATATATAAATACACGCATAATAAGTTAATAATTGTAGGCTGCTGTTATGGTGTCATTAGAAAGCAGTAATCTAGACATACACTGTACATCATTTGCAGGATGCTGCCAAACCGAACACTGGGACAGTGGAAACACACAGGCGACGCAACCCCAGCAGCCGAACTGCTATAGAGCCTGCGTGCAGCAGGACTAAGGACAAACCACCGTGTCACGCAGAAGAACCCGTGCAGCAGCCCTTGACTTACGCTCAGGCAGCTGCAAAGGCGCCCACCAGTGTTGACTGTCAGAAGGTAAGGATTACACACAATCAGGGAAATCTTTCACGCTGCCGTATTTTTGTGGCCCAATACTTGAGAACAAGCTCTAACACTGTAAAATGATCAGTCATGAATGGTGGGATGAGGACCATTGTGTGGTGATCTAGCAAGTGGTGATGTTATGGTTATATGTTCTTATGGTTATAAACCGCGCTTCATCATTCAGTAACGCTCAAGATGGTGGCAGCACGTTCCCTGGAAATGTAGTAACAAAACCACGACATGCTTTGTATAGAGTGTAAACACCAGCACACTATTATAAATAAGCTGTTACTACACTTCCGGGACAGTACGTGACATTTCAGTTCATCACTGACAGTACATTGTGTGTGTGTGCAGGAACAGCCTCCTCCTGCTTCTCCTCCAGCCACGACTGACGGGCAAGACGAGGAGCCAGCGAGACCCAAGTGGTGGGCCTACCGTCACCAGATGGGCCCTCCACCCGACAAGCGGGACCGTCCCCGGCCTGTGTGTAAGAAGATTAAGGCCAAGCACTGGAAATATGGCAACTGGGCGGAAATGGGTAAGAAACATAATCCATTACTGTGTCTGTCTGAAGTCAGTTCTACTGTTTGTGCTTAGTATACTCTGCGCAACACTGCAGCACAATCCACACTTTTCTAGAAGCACCATTATGTTCCGTCTGTCTGTAAACTTGATGTCCAAAACTTCTCTACCAGTGTACAGTAATGACATAAATTCTATGGCAAAGTGCCCCATCTCGGGACAGCCCACATTTTACAGTAGGATCACACCCTGCAACAAGCATGACAAACACATCTACATTCAGAAGGCATTACCGCGACTTGTGTGCAATTCCTTTCGCAATACCATCCGGTCACAACACTGCAGGTATATTACATAATACAGAGTAGACACGTAACTCGTTTAAATTAATGATCAGCTTCACCCAAAAGGTTTGTGTTATAGAGAGTTATTTCTGCAGATGACAGTACATAATTAGTAAATGAATGGCAGTATTAGTATACACGTACGCAATCAGCCCCTACCCAGCAGGAAACGCAAGTTATTTCCATCCAACAGACCAGTCAGTTAATGCTATTTCGGGGAATAATTGCTGTTTATACTGCCAATCATAGGAAACACAAAAATGCGCCACACGGTTAAAATGTAGGGATAGATTGCTAAGCTATTTGTAAGCCTGCACAGAGTCACAACTGTAATGTAGAACAGGCCTGCTCAGCCCGCAACATGTTGGCTGCAGAGACAGTAGAAGTGAGAAAAAATCTTTTAAAACCTTTTCTCTGGCAAAGCGGAGATAGAAGGCTGAGGAAGTTTTTAAAACTCATGAGGTTGTAATGCCGTACATTACGAGGTCGGACCACTGACAACAGTTTGCCAGTCTGCTCTAATTATTACAGCAGTTCTTACACAACTCCACTATTCAAGGCCAAAGTTGTGAATTGCATTTCTAATCAATGTTTCCTACCACTATCAGCATATTTTATTACACACAGTGTACAGAATAATACCCATGTAAAATTCTGGACATGTTGTTACATATGCTTATTCATTATTTATTCTCTGTATTGAGCTTAATGTTGCCTGCATACAAACCAAATTTTGCCAAAATTACCTACACTACATAACAGCATCAGAAGGCCTGTTTTAAAGGGTTATTTTCATTTAAAAGTGGTGCATCTGCACACTTTACTTATTTGCTCGTACCTTTCATCACTCTTTGCTTGTTACAGAGATGGTTGGGTGCGAGAAAGCGCCGTAGTGGGATTCACCACTACTGTTAATGGATATGGCGGCAGTAACACCATTAAGAGCCAATGCCAACGCCTCCATCACACATGCAGCAGCAGCAGCAGCAGCACTCATTCCTCTTCATCTAAGGGCCCTTTTCAGGGCCACACTGGCCCTTTTCAGAGCCACACTGGCCCTTTTCAGGGCCACACTGGCCCTTTTCAGGGCCACACTGGCCCTTTTCAGGGTCCCATAGGTCCTACGTCGCCTGACGCACAAGCTATGGCGACTGAGGTAAGCAGGCAAGTGCAGGCCACCCGTTACTGTTTTATTAATTCATCAACCTTAGGTTAATTGTAATTGTATTTGTATGTGTATTGTATTTGTAATTATATTTGTATTGTACTTGTATCTGTATTGTAATTGTATTTGTATGTGTATTGTATTTGTAATTATATTTGTATTGTACTTGTATATGTATTGTAATTGTATTTGTATGTGTATTGTATTTGTAATTGTATGTATTGTGTGCAGTATGTGTCCTTTGTTGTTTTTGTAATTTTCTGTCCTGTGTTTTGTGTGAGTGTGGTGTGTTATTTTGTGTGATGTGTCTTGTTTTGTGTGTTGTGTCTTATTGTAGTACAACTGTCACTGGGTACAAACCCATTTACAGTCAGAATAAATTATGATAATAATTACCCTACTTATTTCTGCACATACATTCTAACCCCCTTTGCCTTCAGTCTATTTGTGGGGTGTTTCTTTTTCTTCTTGACTGATTAGAGCCTGCCCGATGCTCCAGAGAGATTTTATTTTACTTTCTAAAATTTATCATCATTGCCATCGATTGTCTAGCTCTCGTCAATGACTGTTAAACCTCCCAGAGATGCGGCGTATGACATAACGCTGGAAGAGTTGGGCGGTGCTTATCAGTCAAGCAGGGATAAAAACATCCTGTACATACAACTTTAATTTTGATTGAATATCGATATGGTATAGTGACTGGCCTATGGACTGGATGATTGGGGGTTCAAATCCCTGTGGTGGCAAGAGATTTTTCTTCTTCAAAATGCCCAGAATTGCTGAGGCCCAGTG
>BLKM01000510.1:27007-69682 GCA_013340265.1 Coptotermes formosanus
TATTATATTATATTATATTATATTATATTATATTATATTATATTACAATAAAAGAACATGATTGTTTAATAATTCAGTTCATTAGATATTGATATTATAGACATTTTGTCTTTCTCAGTATTATTTAGGTGTACTTTATAAAGCGCCTTGCAAAAGGCGTCGTTCTTCTGAAATATGATGCCATGACAATGGCTGATCGATTCCTGACGTTTAGAATAGAATTTGTGCCCGTATTTTCAAGGGTCTAGAAATCCGAGAAGCATCTCTTATTCTTGACGGGTCTCTAGGTTCTTGACGGTAAGGGCACAAACGCTCTTTTAAAATGTCGGGAATAGATTGTCCAGAGACGCCATATAACAGAAGAACGAAGTCCTAAGTCACATCTCAGTGAAAAATTCAAGAATCTCTCTTGCAATATTGATTTAGAATCGAATATTTGAAGAACTCTCTGCGGTGTAGATGGAAGTACGAGAATAGCAATACTCATGGAAGTGAAACTGTCTCGCGTATTTTCAGTTAAATTCGGTTAAACAGTCATGAAAGGGGCCGAATATTTTGTATCGTTATAAACGAGAGTTGCGCTAACCGAAGTGTGTAACAGTTAACGGTGTGGAATTAATTGCTAACACAGGATTCGTAACGTCATAGACCAGGTGTCGCATGGACCGTTCTCGTTTAAGCGTGCTTGACTTTGTTGCTTTATATTAGTAGGATGATACACGTGTTCTGAAATGTGATGTCATGATCTGGTAAATAAGTAGCAAAGTTTCAGAAGTAGCTGCTGTCTCCAGTATCAGTAACATTATGCAATGACCGCACCACTCAGTGTCACGTGACACCGCAGCGAGAAACTTCACGTATGTTATTGCTTCTCCCTGTGTTTTATACACGAAATTGTATACACTGCGTTTTAAGGATAAAAGTTGATGCAGGAATGTGTGGCTTACATGAAACTAAATTCGCTGCTCTGTACATTCACTGACGAAAGACCCCCCTTGATGTCGGTTTTAATCGTTATCCCATTACGTGTGTCAGAAAACACAGTAATGTGTTTCATTTAACAGAATAGTGAAATTTAACATCACAGAGTGTTGAAAGTGTCATATGGCTTTTATGCCCCTTGAATCGGTTGTTATTTGGCATACGTCGTTCACAAAGCTATTTCATCGTTTTAAAATTGACATATATATTATTATGTTGTGTTTGAACGTTTAATTACAGAATGAATGGCTTAAAATAGGGCTTTATAATAGCCAGGCTCTATTGCAATTTGATACTTTGATACTGAAAAACTAAACCCAATAATTAACAGTAATATAGTAAAAACTTCCTAAATATCTTTTAGCTCGTGAAATCCAATAATGTTATAGCATGAAACAAATTATTTCATAAACGCAGTAATAAGTTCCTAAATAGGGGCTTGTTTGCTTTGGCATCAAATTTTCATTTACATAAATTACATATCTTTTTATAATTACATTAGCAATTAATATTATTGATTTATTGTGTTATAACTGGAACAATAGGTCGGTTTCCCTTCGTCCCTGCCACTTTGATCCACTCCCCGAATTACATCCAAAATTTCTCAAGGAAATATATCAAACAGCGGAAATATACTTAGTAGTTTTATGTCAAATTCATGCTGTAATAAATTGTTTTTATTACCACGTTACTGCCTCCTTAAGTGTATTAAATCGAGATTCAAAATCCACTGTCTTGAAAGCAAGACTGACTGCCTACTTTAAATAAGAGTTAATTGAGTTAATGCTGTGAAAGGACAAGCAAATCGGCCGTTAATATTGGCTCAGCCGCCGATCCCAGTGGCAGCGCGGTCTAACCCGTAGGTGTGCAGCCGAAAGCTTGCTGGAATTGTGAGTTCGAATCCTACCGGGGGCATGGATTTTTTGTCTTGTACAGTGTTTATGTTGTCAGGTAGAGGTCTCTGCGACGGGCCGATCCCTCGTCCAGAGGAGTCCTACCGACTGTGGTGTGTGGTTGAGTGAAAATAAAAACCCCCTACACCTGCTGTGAACAAGTAGGTAGGAGAGAGAAGGACTGCGACGACGAATCTTGGGTCAGACATCAGGACTAACGAAAAATTTTACTGAATGTGTTTGAAGTACTTAGTTTATTGGATTAACGGGTTTGTTTCGTTATGTGTGCATGTCTATAGCTGTGTCAGCTTCTACAGTGATTCATACGTTTATGGGATGTAAGAGCAACTGAAAATCATGCAACAAAAAAAGAGAAACTTTATGTACCCCTATGCTGGAAAGTGAAGTGTCCTGACGGTATAGTTCAACACAAATTGTATGATACTAAAAAAATTCTACTTTAACCTTTTAAAGCCTAGCGGTAACTTTACATACCACCAGGTTTAACACTGAAAAATTCTACGTGGTGCCCACTTTGTGTTTATGTGTTTTGTACGGATCTCAGAACAAACAGCAACTTTTGCCTTATAAAATATTAAGAGACTGGTTTTTATAACCGAAGTGGAGAGTGTTTACAGCGCGGTACGCACTGAGTCCTTATATAAAACATATTACATTCCGTCTTTAAAGGGTTAAAATGTGTAAAATATTAGACCACAAGCCACGAAGACTGCACGATACAGTACAGGGTTCACCCGCTCTACTGGGTACACAGTGTTGAGGCGCAGTAGTTCCATTCTTACGAACGCACAGGTAAAAACATCAGCCCCATACGGAATACGGGATATTAGGCCCATATCTGAAAACCAAACAGAAAACCGGAAGTCAAATATCCAACTAAAAACCACCAAATATCCAACTAAAAACCACCAAATATCCAACTAAAAACCACCAAATATCCAACTAAAAACCACCAAATATCCAACTAAAAACCACCAAATATCCAACTAAAAACCACCACATATCCAACTAAAAACCACATGACACTCTGCACATATGACCGTGGAAGAACGTTCCGACCACAACACTGATGACAGCTGCTAGCACTGGAGTAACGTATTATTACACAGCTTATGGTCTACCGTTGATACACCTTTCGTCTTTTGTACCTACATATGTTACATTTTATTCTGTATTTTATATATACAAAACGCTGTATATTTTAGCTCCATTGTGAACAGGAAGGCCTTCGGTTTCTGAAAGTTGAGTTTCAGTGTTCATGTTTTTTAGAATAGCCTGATGATGGCCATAACAGGCCGAAACTTGTAGCTCAAGATCTCCAAATAAAGAGATGCAAACAGAATTGGCCTTGACTGATTTTTTGTGTGAATTGAAATATCAGAATACAAAACGGCCTGACTCTGAGTTGCTTAGTACCAAGCAAGACAATTATCAGTTATGGAAAAAAGCTCTATGGTTTAAGGTGACGTAAGACATTACAACTTTATCAAGCTTACACAACTGGTGCAAAAATTCAAGGACCTAAAATTTTCTAAGTGCTAGAAAGAAATGGCTTAAGCGTCTAGCTATCAAAATAATTGTATTCCTTCGTAATTTCTCTGCAAATTTATTGTGTGATTTCGCTGCATGTCATAAGCTAGGACTATTTACTTCAAGTATACATTAACCAAATACATAAATATAGTCGCCTATTCTGAAGACAAACAAGTGATATGAGGATCTAGGGTCCGACGTATGATAAGACAAGGTGAAACAGGAGGGAAATTGTTGGGCAAAAAATTTTGTCAGGCGGATATAGAGACAAAGGGGAAATTTATTCAGACACACACCAATAAGGCAAAGAGCTGTAAAGTCCATGGCTCTTGCAGGAAATACGTTGAAACACAAAAGTAATAAAGAAGAATTATGGGTTTGCCAAACTTTCCTCATAATTGCAGTGAAAATATTTATCTGCAAGGAAAGTGAGTTGGTTGTGATTTCCCACAGAAGACCGCAGTGGTGTGTCCAACGCCTCAACCGACATACAGGATCGTAGATAGTGTCGACTTTGTTTTGAAGTCACAAACCTGCCACAGCCCGTCCAACAGCGCATTGGAATCCTATGCAGAGGAAGGTACACTCCCTCATGTCCTTCCCGAAATTTTTCAGATAAAAGTTTAAAATATTTTACGTTTCTAAATGTAGCGGTAAAAGT
Source organism: Coptotermes formosanus (assembly GCA_013340265.1). NCBI lineage: Eukaryota > Metazoa > Arthropoda > Insecta > Blattodea > Rhinotermitidae > Coptotermes > Coptotermes formosanus. Next base: position 31,097 of record BLKM01000510.1, read on the forward strand.
CACAAGTGAGGGTCCAAAAAATTATCTCTCTCAAGAAGAAAGTTTAGAAATTTTCAGAATGTGCAAATGTACATACAGGTACGTACAGGTGTACTGTCGATACAGAAATTGGGAAGGAATTTACCACTCTTAACTCTTAGTGGTCCGTTATGGAGTTAAAATTCGATAGCCCCTTCCGTTGTACCACATCAAATTTCGAGCTGAAATCGACGGGTTATTTACACTGTATTATGTGGGTTTTTCCTACACCCCCCCCCCTTACCTAATACCAAATTTGAACTTCTAAGTTCAGAAACTTTTTGGAAAATTAACTTGGACCAAGTTTTTGTAATTAAGAAGAATAATTTAACTGCAAACGCTTAATCATGTGAACTGCACATAGGGGTCTCATTCGGCCAGAAGTTGGATACATTCAAGTTTCAGACTCCGGTACTTCCCACATCACGTGTAATGCTGAAACTATCGCTGTACTTTGTAGTGAACTTATTGAATATTTGCCTGGTATGGCTTCCAAATTTTTCTTCAGTCCTTTCGTTATTGTTCAGGTGGCTCAAATCATTACCGGTATAATCAGTTTGACATAAGCTGCATTCGCATTGTCAGAATAAAATAATCCAGAGACTACCTGGTGGCCTTCACGTCTTTCAACTCAAAACATTCAGTCCAAAAAACGCACTGTGTTGTTCCCACGTGTTCTATATTACAATGGGTTGTTCAGCACCGCTACATGTCTCGATCCCTTATGGGATCACCATCAGGGATTAATATTAAAGTAACGCTTCACAAAACCGAGCTAACGATATATGTACACAATAAAAATATGTAAAAGTTCCACCAGTTAGAAAGTGGGAGTTAGTTGTATGATGGATCCTGGTATACAGTATTTTTCAGACAGCCTACTTCTATAAGGAAGCACGAGACGCTACTGAGTATTAGTACTACTGCCACGACCGGTGATGATGATGATGATGATGATAATGTGTTCCTGGTCTTACTATTATTATCATTGTTATTTCTTCTCCTATTACTAGTAGTATTATTAGTAGTACTAGTATTAGCAGTAGTACTGATGCTGCTGCTACTACTGCTAATTAAGAATGTAAAAGACAAAGCTGCTAGACGCCAATAAATAAAATTCAATAAGGACATTGTAAAATTAATTGAGGGAAAGAATAAAATATGCAGACGTGTTAAAGAAATTGTAGAAAATTAGCTTCGAGGCTTTCCAGATTTCGCTGCTTTTCTTTTGTCAAAAGGCATGAACTAATTTTTTATTATACTTAATTCCCTGTTCTTGTCGTCACCTCACAAAATGACATCAAAATTCGGTTTGTCATCCTTCTGAATCAAATCATTTAATTTTTCATTCCATTACTTTTTTTCTTCTGATTCCTATTACCTACGAGCCCCTTTTTATCTTCTTCACGCTGACGTTCAACTTTAATTTATGTGGAGCCGAAGGTTAGGTTTATAAAACAAATTTTCTCGGCTGACGCAAATCCTTTGTTTCAGTGTTCAAGGTGTTAGTCATTACGGTCGTGACGCTAAGGTCTGCAGGCAGTCTCAAACAATTAGTTTTTAATTATATCATTTATTAATGTCTTCGTCACAATTAAAGGTGATAATGACACTGTCAAGCATTTAGTGGGTTTGGCGCATATTCCTTGTTTATAAGTCTGTCTTTTGTTCTGTGTATGTAATTAATTTTTCACTGCCTTCGGCGGTGTAAACTTTTCACGACATAATCTTTCATTTTCCCACAGTAGTCATCTTTGTAAACTACAAACTTTAAACACATAACTTTTAAGCCTCTTTTGCTTCTTCACCCTGTAAAAAGGTTTACGTAATTTAATACAATAATTAATTACGGCTATCAAACGTCAAGCTAAATGCACATTTTGCGTGAAATCTTGTCTTCTTTAGACCTACACAAAACACAATTTTCCAAAAACATTCATTTGACACTTTATGTTCCAGTAACACAACACTTCATACCCAGGCCGACCACAGGGACAACAAAAGAGCTTAAAAAATAGGTGATATAATTAGTCACAAATAAAACACATAAAAAGGCTAGAACATAATCAAAACTAACAACAAAACAAATTTATATTATTTGAAATTAGCAAAATTAATTTAACAAGTCATTAATTGATCAAAACCAAAAATCTATTGAATATACCAATATTCGTACTGGTAGCATTAGCCACCGAAGCGCACCTGGAAGGATATAATATGAAGTTTATTGTCAAAAAAGAAAGAAAATAAAGTCTCCGACGTTTCGATTCGCGACACGAATATTGAGATTGTACAAAATGTTACGTCTAGATGTTGAAAAATTTTAGACATTAAGTTCACAAAAGCGCTTCTAAAGATGCTTCCGAAGACTTACGCTTGTTATATTGTACTTATAATGTGTGTAGTTGAAGAAAGAAATATGACTATTTTCACATTCGTAATTTTAAACAAAAATATACATCTAATTAGTATTTGATTTTAAGAGTTGTTTGCTACACTTTTTTAATCATATCAAGATATTTTATATTTTGTAGCAATTTGTTTTCCTTATTTTCCCTATTACGGGCAAGATATGTAACGGTTTTCGCCTTTTCTCATAATATGTAGTGACATCTCTGTTGACGACCAACAGCCCGAAATATGTTATTTGTATAAATATATCCTCTTGGTTTTATCTTCGATTAGATTTTTAGAGTACACAGTAATAATATACTACGCAAAATTCATGGTCTTTAAAGGGAGTACATCTACAAATTCAAAAACTATTATTGACAAAAAGTAATTTAAAAACAAAAGAATGTTAACATCTTAACATAGGAGTAAAAACGAAATAGACCTTAATAGTGACCTGAAAAACTTCAATGTAAGCAGGTAGTATTAGGATGCGTAAAACAACGACAGAAGCGTAAAAAAGTTTGAACTTAGTTGCAAGATTTATGTTCTCAGACCATAAAACGGATAAAGAAATAAGATAAATATGCAAAATTTAACCCTTACACTACGAATGGCGACTGTCGTAGTCGCGCTGGGGGCATTTAAACAGTCTGTCTGGGACGAATGACGACGTGAGTCGTCGTCAATATTGTGTCGAATTTGGAAGCATTTTTTTCACCCCTATCCCACGTACCGCTCAGGATTTCTGTGTGGTATATTCCCTGAAGGTGAGAGCTGGTGTGTGCAGCTATAAATGTTCCCTGTCCACCCCTGTAAGGCCTCCAACAGTCGCGATATGTATGTCAACACATTGGTGAACTGCGCATTTCTCTGCTGAGTAATATCGTCTGGAGAAGGAGTGTTTTGTTTATCAGTTGCACTGGAGTCGTGTGTGGGTTGAACATCAACAGTGTGCTATGAGGCCAGTTACTAATTGACAACTGAATGGTTTTCAGTGACCAACTGTACCGCCTATTTTCAGACCGAACTAATACAAAAATACCGGAGATATCCATGAAAATCTATGTGTACAGCTACAGGACGGCTCACAGGCCTGTCTGTTGTAGTTCTGGGGCATTCTGTGGCAGTTGTGTGGCAGAAATGTGTAACACGGCGGTCTAATGTAGTAAAAATGTCGTGTTCACCCTCGAAATACGTGGAATTTTTCACAGCATTTACGTCCTAGGCTTAGATCTGTTTTGCTCTCATCATGTTAGTCGGTCGTTAGTTAGGGTATTAGATTTATGAGGGCATAGGAATACAAAACCGTCTTTGTAACAGACCAGGGTAGTGTTCGGCAAGCAGTAGCAATAACATAACTGTCGCACCGCGTGAGGGGGCGGAGGAGGAGGAGGAGGAAATAATCACGTCCACTGTTTTTCACAGCGAAGCCACGAGGTAGTAACACAGCCCAACAAATGACCTTCACAAGATGAACTCATACAATGTTTCCCACATACGACTTACGTTGCCCCAGCTGTGTTTAGATAGACAGACATTCCGATGTTCTGCCGTGGTCGCGAAGGCTTGATAACCCAAGCCATTAGAGACTGACAGAGACCCAACCAAGGCGAGGTATATAACCGACCATGGAAAATACAGTCTTTTTGAAACATTCAACCAGGCTTGCGCTAAATTCTATAACCCCTCGGAACATTTGGCAGTGGACAAAGTAATTGTAAAATACAAAGGCAGGGTTATATTCAGACAGTACATTTCCATAAAAAGGGAACGTTTCGACATCGAAATTTATAAACTGTGTGCTGAATCAGGTTATGCACATGACATGAGAGTGTACTTACGTAGACTCGTGCTGCGGCTCTGACGACACGAGTGCAACACACGCGTGGCACCTTTTTTCGCGGATTTTCACACGAAAACTAATTTGTGTAAATAGTGCGGGTGAATGTGTATGTGTGTGATGATAGAAGAGTGATCAAAGGTGCCACGGATCTTGTGCAGCAACCAGAATTATGTGAGTAATAAAATATTTACCCCACATTTATATAATGCACGTAATTTGCAGGACTAAATTTATTGTAAAAATTCGTGAAAATTTTTTCCCGAATTCACCAATTATAAAACACACTGCGAAATTTTTTGTCATTAAATTTGAACGAAAAGTCTATGAGATATGCTTTTTTATCTAAGAGCAGGCGTTAGAAATTAAATGCCCAGAGAAAAACCTCGGCTGGGGGACCCGCACCAGGGGATTTAAACGCGGAGTGAAAGGGTTAAAAGCATTTATTTCGGATAGTCTACTTACGTGTATAATGACTCGTTACGAATTAACGACGCATGCATTCTGAATTTATTGTGTGAACATCCGGCTGGTAAAAGAAACCGAGATCGAAAATAGAGGAGATGGAAATACCAAAAACCATGAAGACGAACCAACCATAAAATTATTTACGTCCCCGTTACTGACGATATTCCAGGCCGCGTAAATATCTGATATTTCTTCACATTAATGTATTATAGGACTATAAAAACATGCCCACAATAATTCGAAACCAAATATTTCTCATAGTTTTTAAAGTAATTATAAAATTAAAATAACGTATTAATTACAATGACGTTTTGTTTTGGAGTGTGACATCTGACGTTTTTGTGTTAACTTCACTAAGTGACAGATTATATGTGAATACATACAAAAAGCTAAACCTGTATGTATTTTAGGGACAAAAAAAATAGGTTTACATGATGAGGTTCCTCTAACAGTTCCTCCTACCACAACGCATGCATAAATACAGACACCAAACCGCTTAAATTTCCCTGTAAATTGAGAGTGAACGCACAGTAAATTTTCCATACGAGATATAAAGTGTTATATTTTCCGACATAAGTGAATTAATTTTATCTGGGTCATTCCGTTGTGTTATTCTAAATACAGTGACACTCAACACAGTCTGACACACCACAGTATATATATTTATTTTGCGCACTATACCATTTTACTCTAAGGCTGTGCCAATATGCTACATGTTTCGGCTCAGCCGAGCCATCGTCACGCACATGTATAAATGTTAAAACTCAGATCCTTGATCACATAACATAAAATAGTGTAAAAATAGTACAAAAGCATTAGTGAAACTTCGCTAGTGCAGTGTTTTTCATAAACTGTAAAACCGTTCAGAGGAGAACTGGAGTGACATAACCCTACGCTAATACAGTGATTGATCCTACATCCGTCCGTAAGTCGGAGTTTTTCTCGTAGAATAACAGAATCCGTTTCAGAAGATAATTCTCATTCAGTCTCGACTCTGAGTCCCATTTATCTTGAAGTAGGTAAAGTGGAATCCAGTTTTGCTATGAGGGCACCCCAGAACTGTGAAGTGACTCAGTAGCATGCTTCGGAAATTTCTGTTGACTGTGTAGGTGTCTATAGTTTTAAGTAAACTGGGCGACTTAGTAGAAACATGTTTGGATCAGCTGGGTATATTTCCTTGCGGATTTTGAGACCTGTAAGCCAGATGTTGTCACTGCTTGTCGTGACCAGTTTGATTGTCCGTTGCACTGTTGGTGGATAGCTGAGGACTCTGAATGGTTTTACAGTCTAAAAAACAAAGGATTAATGAACTTTTCACTAATGTTTTTATAGCATTTGTTACACTATTTTATGTTATTTGATCAAGGATCTCGGTTTTTAACATTTATACATGCACCTGATGATGGCTCGGCCGAGCCGAAACATGTAGTATATTGGCACAACCTTAGAGTAAAATGGTGTGGTGTGCAGAATAATATACGCTGTGGTGTGTCTGTGTCTCTTATAACTGTATAAGTTAATTATATCGAACAATGTACAAGGTTTGCAGTATGCCAGGCTGAGATGCTTTATTTCTTACAGCGTACTGTTCAGACTTGTTAGTGAATTTTTGTTAAAACTTCCGAACTGCAGTTTACAAGCTTTTGTAAGTCAGAAGCTACCGTAGTTGCGCCAGTCCTAGTGTCCAGACGCATACGGTCTATTCCTTCAGCACGCGGGTGGAAGTGGTAAAGAAAATGTAAAGAACGCACTGTGACTCTTGTTAAGATTTGTTACGACAACGGAAAATTGGAGAGGAAATGACGATGCTAGTTAGGACTTCTCTCTTTATTTTAATCTATACAGTTATTAATGTTTTGGGTTTAAAGAAACCTTTTTATATCTTTTACAATTACTCAGCCCTGCGAAAGCCAGCTGTAAGGAAATGTAAACACAGAAAAAGTTTGGAATAACATTTATAATTTTTATTCTTATCTATTTCACGTTAAAAAACTCATAATTTTCTTGAGTGTACTGGTATAAAATGTTGAATGTACTAAGCACTTACTCAGTTCTCTTAGTGAGAAAGAAAGAAAACTTTATGGCAATATTTGTGTCTGTATAACCTTGAATTTACGCGATTGTTTAGACTAAGAACGGGCACAAGAAATATGAAAGCTATTTTATTGAAGATGCTCAAATTCTTAAAAATACAGTTCTCTAACAAATCACACAAATTTGAACGTGCGTACTTTTAAGTTCAGAAGTGTGGTACAACTGATTTTAAAATGTCAATGTTTGTATTGGTGCCTCACGTACCCATATACCTGTTACACTGAACACATAAAAAATACAGCATTTCTTGAGACCATGACAGGTAAAATGTTGTATCATTATCGATATATTCGAAATTTTACTCTGTTATTCACACTTTCTTTCTATATTAGGCCTTCTTAAAGAAGTACATAAAAAGCACGCCTTATGTGGAGTCCAGATCCGTCCACTATTTTGTCTGTAATAATGAAGGGTTTAAATTGTGTTGGATTTTACGAAATGCGGTATTTGATTTGTTTTTAAATACTTGTCGATGAGGCTTGAATTTCGTGGAAATCTGTCTAGTCACAGTCACAGTCACAGTTTACTGAAAGGCGTAAATAAATTTGTATCTTTATATTCCATGATTACTGAGCGGTTTAGAAAAATCTCAGCATATACAATCTCTGTATTACTGTATTTACTAGCTACGAATTTACTGAAAATCGGCACAGTGAAAGGGCGTAAGTGGAATTTTGCCTTATTTGCTACATTTTCTTTCGATTTCGATAAAACTCCTTACAGAATATCTCCATTTGATAACGTTGATTATGTTTTAAGTTTCGGCAAAGCCGTGCTTTGTGAGTGCAAATGATTTCGGTTCCCTATTTTCGAATATTTTTGCCCGATTTTGGTAAAATTTGGTTCAAGATATCTGAGGATAAGTCTACAGTAAAGTGTGAGTTTCTCCGAAAATCACCTCAAGGATACCCATACATATATTACGGGCGTAAATCAAATCACAGTTGCAGTTGTGCCTGTAAACTAAAGGCTTATGATAATCATAAAGCAAAACTCTGTGACAAAGTTTTTAATACAAATTTAATGTGTTCCATGTCCGTGCACTATATTATACAAAAAATCTTTAAACACCAACGAATGCACAAAGAATTTTTTTCGTCAATTATAACACACTCCTACATGTTTCGACCCTGCTGGGTCATCTTCAGGGAGAAACCTTTCGTTTTCGTTACACTAGGTTGCACTACACAGTTAAGCGAGAATGTGCTGTTGACTGTGCACTGCGCCGTTTATGGAGGTGTGAACTCTTTGTGGTCTCGGCTTTTAATACATCACTCAGTCACATTTTGAGACCTGACGTTCGTCTATTAGTGACATCCAATTAAGTGCAAATATTCTGCTTTCGTGAATAGAAATAAAAATGAACAATTATTAGTATTGTGTGGTGATGGGTTTATGGACTTTATCCATCGTCCGAAGAGTAAAATATCAAAAATATTAAAAATTAAACTCACAACGTTTCGGCAGCTGGCTCTGCTTCCGTCCTCAGGTGAATGGAGGGGGAGAAGAGAAGAACACCTACCCAGTTGGGCCCCTTAGACAGAGCTAGCCTCCATCACTGGACGTGGATGGATACATGAAGTCCATAAACCCATCACCACACAGTATGTTACACCATCGTCAAAACCTTTTAGAATTTAACCAGTTATTAGTGCTTATTGACTTGCATAACAAAGCACCAATAATGGGATATTTATCAGCATAATGGAACCCGAATATGCATCGTCAATACGCCGCCACAGCGTAACATGCAAAGCGCACTATCAGCTGTAAGGTACACCAGTACGTCTCGTATATTGACAGCGTGATTTGTAACGCAATAATTTGAAAACTGTGAAGATTAAAAAATTATTGGGTCTGAATTAGAATATATAGATAATAGTACATTTTTTAAATAATGATATGTACTACAATGAAAGGACGCTATTGTTTCTTTGAGAATTATCACACACATTGCAATATAAATACAGATCGAAGGTCATAGAGAGCAAGAAAGGCCACGTACGTGTAAACACAACACAGAGGAGCGTTCGGGTAACCAATTTTGCCTTGGAAAAGGATAAGTACTACGTATTGTGACTGTGTGCCTATGGACTTAGTTACTAGCATTCATGGTGCATGAGTCATACCGACATGTGTCCTGTCTGATTCTAGTATACTTTTCCACATTATCCCATAAACGGTACGGTTTTTGAGGAAAAATTATTGAACATAAAACACGTGTTTTGATTTCCTCTACAAATTTCGTCTAAAATATTTCTTATTCTCAGAATAATTTAGCGAGGTACTTACACAAATATACACAGATCTTCATGTAAAGGACCCTTTATTCTCTTTAGATTTTAGTGAATCTTGAATTCTGTCTACAGAGTTTCGAAAAATCGTCAAATACTAAATTTCATGAAAATCCGACCAGTGGGAGTTAAGTTGTCCCATGCGGAGGAGGGAAGGCCAGACAGATATTGACAAAAACTAATAGCCCCAATACGGGTAGAGGAGGTCACTGTCGTAGCTAAGATCTTTGCTGCCGGGGCGATTAATCAAATTGGTCGCCCCAACAAAAGTATAACATTTAAAAAATTCACAAGTATATTTTTATTGCCTTTCTATTTGGCTCAGTAGTTTAAAATCCTATAAAAATGTGTTTTGGGAAAATAGGCCAGTATTTTGACAATGACGGACGAGAACAGGAAGTAAGATATAGCTCGGGGCATTGCAATATTTAAAATGAGTGAAAAGAAAGAAAAATAAGAAACTGAGAATTATTTTACATTAACATAATAAAATACGACTGGGAAATGTCGCGCACCGGGTCCTGTTACTGTATCAGACGTTCTTACATGATCTTAAATATATATTTATAACTTTAGGTAACGCATACACTTTTACAAGTGTTACAGTTTGTCGCCAAAAAAAAATTATATCGCCATAAACTGCCATGAAGGAACAGTGACCCTATGGTGGGTTTTCACTATATTCTTTAATATTCTTGTTCGGTTTGCACGACAGTATACTTCTGTTTCCTTATATAATCAATTGTGTACATATGAGAGGCCGATAGAAGCTAAAGTATCCTCAGTTAAACAAGAAATTTTCAACTTCTATGGAATCCAAATTTTTATTACTGTGGCGACGTCAGACCGACACTGATCTCTGTTTTAACTCCAAAAATATAATGCACGTCACCTAGCCCTTTTATGTAAAAGATCCCATTTAATATTATTGTACCTTTTACGTATACATTTTCCATATATTACCCCTCCAGATTTTTGGCCACGATACTCTTTACATTATTAACTAGCGCATTTTTGTAACTGTTAAAATGAGCTTTCTTGAAATTCGAGAAAAAATTATAAATATTCAAATCAATGGTGTTATTCGTCTGCCTAACAGATATGTAAACCTGTCTTTAAGTCAAAATGACTGAATAACTGCAACACACTGTATATCCTGCACTAAACCACGAATTCAATCACCCCGGGCGACTGAAGGCGCGCCTAGTATTTGTTGTCCTAACTATGGAATTTACTTAATGTCGCCATTCTAAGACGTAGAATTTTGAAGCGGCTCGTAGATTTCGGAAAACATATGCACCTCTGCATTAACCAGAAACAACACTTCATGTAAAACTTAAAAAAAAAGATTTAAAGTAAAGGGAGTTTATATCTGTGTTGAATTAGAAAATACACCATCAATATGTAAGGGAAAAGGGATTTTTAACATGTGCTTCTAATTTAAACAGCACATGAATAGTATTAACGTCACGCTCCGCTCGTTTTAACCTAGGAAAAGAAGTCGGCGATGGCGTTTGAGTCTTAGAACCAGTCTGAATATGGTGAATAAGACAAAACTGCAGCCTTCTTCGGGCATAAAATATCAGTTCGTCAGTATTTAAGACTATAGACTGGAATGAGCTACTCTGGCTTATGTGAAACATTGTATCACAGAGGCTCTAATAGAAATATAAAGTGCTATTGTTCACTGCATATCAAAGCACTGTCGCAATTCTTAAAGTTAATCACAGTTACAATTCAAGCTAAATATTATGTAAAGTAAAAACCACACCATTGAAAATGCTGAGAACCATTCTATAAATAATTTTCAAACCGAGCAGGAAAATTCCATGGCATTAAAAGTCACTTGTCTTTAAGTCTCTATCTATTGTTTTTCGAACTTGGAGATACAAAAGAGTGCAGAGGTTTGAATTGAATTTTATGTACTTGGTATTTTGCAGAACACGGTGGATAAAAATCGGTCTATAGAAGCTTAAATCTCTGTAGAATAACGTAGAAAATAACTAACATGTGTTCACCATATGAACGCAACTTTCCTCACAGTTTCGATTGCGTCATGGCATGGCGCAGCCTTCGGGTGTTTGGTGTATGTGTGTAATGTGCATTATCCGTCTGCAGACTGCCTTAAAATTCCGATATAAAATCGAAAGTCTCTGTATCAGTGCCAGACGTCTGTCCTGTGCACACAATATTTGTGTTAACTGTTTTACTGCAGTGACCTGCTTCAATTATAAAATAAAGGAACACTGGGGCCATCTTGAAATTCAGCAGACAATTTGTAAAGAAATACAGGAATAAAAGGGTATGTAAACACATCTAAAGTAATAAAATTTACGCTTCGAAACAAAATATTTGTAAAATGTGTAATCAATGTAGTCTGGACATTGCAACATGTCCCGTACTTCTGTGTTTGTGTCATGTTTAGCGGGGAGATTTAGCGAACTCTACAGCAATTTGTGTAAAAACTTAGACGTTATTGGCTCAGGTCTACTGGGATTTTGAAACGTGTTGTGTGAAATTGTTGGAGATATTTTGGGGAAACCTGCTGCCCTTATTTTACAGTCAATAAAGCAAGAGGTACAATTATATACAGGCAAACGTTTCCTCCGAAATGTCCATAAATATTTACTATTCAATGCAGCTTACTTGACTCTTTGCTAACACCGTAGGAAGAAATTGATCTGTCACAAATTGGAAAATGGTGTAAGCATTTACTTTCTGAAATTTTACTAACAAATTAATTCGTGGGAGATTTATTTATGGAACGTGTGAATGGGTTAGAGAATTAATGGGTAATTGAAATGTTACCCACTCCATACATTAGCTAGATTCGTCATCCACCAGTAGGGCTCTGGGTACAACTCAGCGCCCTATACTATCAATACTGAGTCTTTATCGGTGTTAAAGCAGCATTAGTGTGGCATGGAACAACCGCATACATCAAGCACTGGGATTAACCCTTTACAGACGAAGCGTATCTGTTTTATATAAGGACTCAGTGCGTACCGCGCTGTAAACACTCTCCACTTCGGTTATAAAAACCAGTCTCTTAATGTTTTATAAGGCAAAAGTTGCTGTTTGTTCTGAGATCCGTACAAAACACACAAACGCAATGTGGGCACCATGTAGAATTTTTTAATGTTAAATCTGGTGGTATGTAAAGTTACCACTAGGCTTTAAAAGGCTAAAGAACGAGTAGAGATATACATCTGCACCCCATCTGTGTTTTCATGTCAGGCTATATTCACTCATTCCGCACTCTGCCTTACGACAGTCCCGTAGCCTCTTCCAAAGCGAGTTCTCCACAGAGTGCGATCTAGTGCTTCCTCTTTCAATTTCCAGTATTCTGTATTTTCCTTAAGGTCATCTGGTAGACGCTTACATCTTCTTTTTCGTCTTCCAGTCACTTCTATCATTCCCTCAATCTTTCTTTCCATAACGTGTTTTAGAAGGCAGTTCCTACGCAAGATGTGACCAATTCAGTTACCCGTCCTTCTTTTTATTGTATGTAGGATATTCACTTCCTTCTTGAATCTGTGTAATAATTTATCTTTTTCCAGAAGTTCAGTCCAAATTATCTTCTCTATCCTTCTCTAACACCACATTTGAAACCTTTCGAGACATTTTTGTTCTACTGTCCGAAGTGGGTAGGTTACAGGGTGAATTTTATTTGAACATACGTTGGAAGTAACTGAATTGGTGTGTTCATATTAGAGCAGCTGGACGTTTTATTAAATGGATTAACTGTTACATAAGTAAATAAGGAATGAGTTTTTGGATAAGTTAAAATGTTAAGTGATGAGTAGAGTTTATGGAAGTGCGTAGCTGAAGAAAGAAGTGGCCTGCATATAGATATGAGGAAGGTTACGTTTCTAACCGTCTAGTTAAGTATGGAAGTGACTGACTAGACAATTGAATGAATTCTTGATTACTAAGCCGCTATAGAGGCGAGCACTGACGTCTCTGTGACATCTATATGATACGCCATACTTTTAAAAAAGCAAGTAATATTATTGACCCCGCCTGACGACCAAACCATGACCCGAGGTGAAGGCTCCGTAACGAATAAAGGTTCCACTTGCACCACCACGGCGCTGTAACGTGAGCAAACACATTGGCTATTGCACTAAAAACCATCAATCTCGCGCAGGAGTTGATTGAATCAGCTTCTGAGAGCAGGTGTGACCAAATACAGGCATGAATAAAAACCATCAACCTCGCGCAGGAGTTGATTGAATCAGCTTCTGACAGCAGGGGTGACCAAATACAGGCATAAATAAAAACCATCAACCTCGTGCAGGAGTTGATTGAATCAGTTTCTGAGAGCAGGTGTGACCAAATACAGGCATAAATAAAAACCATCAATCTCGCGCAGTTGATTGAATCAGTTTCTGAGAAAAGGGGTGACCAAATACAGGCATAAATAAAAACTAATTATACTTTAATGTTACATAAAAATATTCATGCTGAGAAAGGCATTTATTTTCTTCATAAATTGGACCCCATTACTAAGTTTGACAGTGTTAAATATTTATTAACATTACTGCTATTCTTATTCTTCTTATTATTATTATCATCATCATCATCAGTCACCTGTACATAGGATTTTTAAATTGTATATCTATCAGATAGCTGTATTTGTAGGGAGTAAAATATTGCAAATATTCTGTGTTTTATATAGATATATTGTAGATGTACTATTATTACTTAAAATGACAAAACAATTGCATTAATTTTATTAGTATTATTATTACTCTTATTATTATGGGAGAATTATATAGGAATATAACTTTATCTGAGTGCTGTCACTAGTAACATCACTTGCAGTCGCTTAAATTTAAAATTCGAAGTGCAAGTTACAACGTGCTTTTAGACGTGACATATTCCTGGGAACAAGAGGGAAATACCTCCAGCAACGTCGTTAGGTATTACAGTTAAAACCTACTATTAGTTGCATTCTAATGAAATAAAGAAGTTGATTTAACTTACGGGTATTGGAAGAGCTGCGAACGTTGCGCTGCGTGTCTTTATGCGAAATGCTCTTGGTGGAAATGATATGAGTTTTCAGATAGAGGAATATTTGTCTATTACTCCGGCGTAGCTCAATCGCAAAGCCTGATGCCTCCAGTGACAAGGTTCTTTAACACTTTAAAAGCGAAGCCTATCTGTTTCATATAAGGACTCAGTGCGTACCGCGCTATAAACACTCTCCACTTCGGTTATAAAAACCAGTCTCTTAATGTTTTATAAGGCAAAAGTTGCTGTGTGTTCTGAGACCCATACAAGTCACATAAACGCAATGTGGGTACCACGTAGAATTTTTCAATATTAAACCTGGTCGTATGTAAAGTTACCGCTAGGCTTTAAAAGGTTAACTGAACATCTGAACACGTAGATTAACTTCCAGTCTCTCCCTTAAAAAAAGCGGAAGTTATTATTATTAATATTATTAAAAATATATATTTAATTTTATTTATTTTATTTTTGTTACTGACAGTTTTTATAACGTCAAGCTTAGCCCAATATAAAATTGCTCTATAGTGGTGTAATCGAGATTACAAAATCAATTTATGTATCCCTCGAAATATATCAAGCAGAATAATACGGAATTAAAGAATGTATTTTTCTATTTTCACTTAGGAAATAAATATATCGTAAACATCATTAGGTTTAGCATTAAGTGAGTCGTGCTTTCGAATGTTTTTGCATTCTGTAGATACGTTTAATGCAACTGTGCATATACTGCAATGTTTTATGCAATATTATTTTTTATTTTAATATATCTACAGGGCCACTTACTTCATTCTACGTCTAATATTCTTATGCTCTTTTAGATATTTTATTTTAGGAGCAGTAATTGCGGTTCAAACATTTTACATTAAATTATTTTCATACTAGCAGTGCAGTGAGTCCATCAATTACACAGTTTTAGTAACACCAGATATAACAATTTCTCCCATTTAGCACTGTGCTTCCACCACAAATTTGAGTGCTGTTAAAACAAGCTTAGGCTGAAGACGGAAAATCAGTTCAGGAGGAAGAACTGTCAAGTTTCGTTCACTACTCATTTCGCTGGTTGTGGAAGCAACACAAAAAGTGAAGTAATTCCGCCTGCCCTAACCTTGTTCACTATTTTTACTCGACTGCGTGTTTCTGCTGTTTATTGATGCAGAGCCACGAGACGTCAATATATTGGAGTTATGACAATACATGAAAAGCTTCAGCACGCCAACATAATGTACATATTATAGTAAAAGGAAACCTGAAATATGACAAAATATAGTAGTTTAATAATAAATGGAAAAATACAAGGTGTCAAGAAAACTGTTATTATAATGAAGGGAAAGCTTCAAGATGACAACATGTATTGTAATAAAGTTCAAACTAGAAAAGGCCAAGAAAACCCAGAGAGGGTGTAGAAATATAGCTCTACTCTTTCTTAAACCTTGGTTATACATGGTGCTGGATGGCCAGCGCTGACATCCATTGGCTTTACCCACATAGAGCACGTTACCCATTTTACTGAAGTCTGGGTGGGTTGCAGGGCCCATCTGGAAGGGTGCGGAGAATTCAATTTATAGTAGTATAATGAAGGGAAAACTAAAATATATAAACTTGGAGTAGTTAATACAATAAATGGAAAGCCCTTATATGTTAGCATGAAGTACTTAGTAAATAAATGGAAAGCCCTTAGGTATCAGCATAGAGTAGTTAGCACAATAAATGTAACAACCTTAGGTGTCAGCATAGAGTAGTTAATACAATAAATGGAAAGCCCTTAGATGTTAGCATGAAGTACTTAGTAAATAAATGGAAAGCCCTTAGGTATCAGCATAGAGTAGTTAGTACAATAAAAGGGAAGCCCTTAGGCATCAGCATAGAGTAGTTATTACAATAAATGGGAAGCCCTTAGGCATCAGCATAGAGTAGTTATTACAATAAATGGGAAGCCCTTAGGCATCAGCATAGAGTAGTTAGTACAGTAAATGGAAAGACTTTAGGTGTCAGCTTAGGGTAGTTAGTACAATAAATGGAAAACCCTTAGATATCAGCATAAAGCAGTTAGTACAATAAATGGAAAGCCCTTAGATGTCAGCATAAAGCAGTTAGTACAAAGAACGTCATGCACAGAGTTCTGCATAAAGCTCTTAACCTTTCAAAATCTAGCAGCATCTACACCACCTCTTGATGCACGTTCTGCGGGATGTGACGTCATGTCCTTATTCATGTACTTCCCAAAGTTCTGAAGAATCGTATTGCCTTCCTCTCCTGGGCCAAACATTCCATGAAAATTATGTTAAGTCAGGGGGAAACATGCCCAGTGGCGGTGACAAATCACCGAAGACATTAATCTTCAGCAACACCGCTCTGAAAACCTCAAATTTCGGAAATATACACGACCTGCTATAATTTCTAAACCTTTACTCTTTATTAACAGCGTTCATTTATCTATCCCGTATAAACGTCTTTACGAACAGGAAATATTGTCCTACAATACGTGAACATGAATGCTGTTTGTTACTTGTGAGTGATGAAATTTGTGTCAAAATAAGGTTTATATGAACCTCACGCCTCAGAAACGCAATTAGCCTCGATTATTCCCAAATTCATGAATTACAATCACTTAGAAGGAAAATGTTGTAAAATTATCACATTTTTACTGTGCACTAAATTATGTCTACACTGTGAACGTATAAAGACTTGAAAATGAACACGAACCAAAGAAAAGAAAAAGAAATAGATTGATAATTGGCGAAAAAGAAAGGTATGTTAGGAATATGATTGTGTAGACAGGAGTGAAGTTTAGAAAATAGAAGAATTATTACTGAACATTACATGCATATTCGAAAATTATGTTGTGAGCGGTGGTGAAGTTTAGAAAATGAAGGTAAATTTAGTGAAAATGAAGCTACGTTAGGAACGTGGTTGTGTGAACAGACGTGAAGATTATTTTAGTAGGCTCACTTTTTCAGATGGACATACCAAACTTGTTAATTTGTGCAGTGAACTCTTAAATATTTACAAGGAATTTAATCCTTTATATAAAACGGAGATTTATAGAGTGTGTGTTCTAAATTGTTTAATGACTAGCGGCTTTAACCCTTCCCTCATGGACAGTAATTACATACCTCCCTTGAAATTGTTGTTCGAACAGGCTTCTAAGTTCTTTGCACTACCCTTGAACATGCCTTAAATCTGCCGATGTAACTAACCACATCTTCCACAACTCTCTTGAGCACTGTATGTAAATGAATAACTTTCAACCGAAAGTTTCGTGTCCACGGATAAGTTACACGACGTCATAAGCCACAAGATTAGAACCAGACACCTTTTATGTTGTTAACTGAGCCAGTAGCTGTGCATAAACGCAGATCAGTGGTTAGCACATTAATGAGAAATTAAGGCGAACTTCAGTGATTTTCGATTATGGACAAAAATTAACCAACTGTAATACGTGTACCTTTCAAAGTTTAATTTTTGCATCCGTATATAAAAGTTACTCACTATTAGAGGGTCTTATTAACGTTTGATTCCTCAGTAAATTTTGTCCGAATGTTTTAAATCGTGTCTATCTATCCTGAAAGACTTGTTTCATGATGTTTTTTCTGCTAAGAGCTTCTCGGTTCTACCTCTTGTTTTCAGAGGGCCATGTTGGTTGCTTGTATGAAACAGCTGGAATGACTATTCCGTTATGTTCTGTGTTTTCTTAAGTTGTTAGAAATATTTGATTGCTTTCGGATATGAAATTATCGCTGTTTTTCAGTCAAGAGCCAAGCTACAAAAACGGATGAGTGGGAATGTAGCGCCACTTGTTCTCAACCTCGATATTGGAAAGAGATAATAAACGCGAGGACTGCACAATCCAAGTAAAGAGTCCTAAGTCGGGTGTTGTAAAAGGCGCTGGTGAGAACCAAAGAAATATGACCTATTTAGTGAAGAGAAAATATTTTTCCTTTACTAGAAACTGAACTAGGATTCCTCTATCGTTTAGCCCAGAGATTAATACGTATGCTGACTGATGTATCGGAAATTACTAAACAAAATAAAAATAAAAATTAATAAAAATCTATAAACACATTTTTTATTTTTTGCTATCGGAAATGAAACAAATGCTATTGCAAAAATTCGAATTAAAACCACAGAAGTATTTCAGTATTGGCACGTAATACCAAAGAATTAAAAGAGGTTTTTTGTGTTTAGCAACGCACGTGTTACTAGCAGAGGTTGTAAAACTTCCTCTAGCCACGTGTGTCTGTTCAGTTTAAATTCCTGCCACGAGTCCGCCTGCAAACCTATGTTCAGGCTACCTGGTACATTAAATTGCCGGAGAAGTTGCCGAAACACCACGGCGCATTGCAAGGTTTAGTAGCTACTGCCTTCCCCTTTCGCCCATTGCCCAGAAAAACTGGGATTATATTCCGAGAAAGAAAAAGGCATTGTCTCTTCCTACAACACCCACACCAAATTCGGGGCCCACGCAGAGTCCTGTCCCATGGGTATCAGGCATTTCTTTAGAACAGGGCAAAAATATCGGTTCATGCCGCTGACCAGTCACTTCCCTCGAGTGACGATATTAAGAGCGCGTGGAGTTGTACCCCCATTTCCCGATAGTCTCCATTACTTGATGCTTAATCAGACACTTACAGAGTGTTGACTTTTCTGAAGGAAAGGCAGCCCGCTGTAGGCCGAAAATAACCTCCTGTTACGACTATGCATCTGGTGGCTTCTTTAAGGGGAGGCTAAAATACTTTATGTGGTAAGGGTTGATATTCTTACGTCATTGAATATTGTTATTAAAGTCTTCTGCGATGTAAAGTAGTGCGTTTTTATATGAAAGTGGGGTACCCTCAGACTGTAACAGGTTCTGCTTTATATACATGGTATATATCGCAGGAAAGCATGATCTGAAGTGTATATAAATACAGATATTAAATGTAATATATATTATATTACATAATCTATATTAAAGGAAATATTAATTTAATATTCAGTTATTATAGATTAGTGTGAAAATATTATATACACGCACAGTTTTTTTTCATGTTGTTCATTTCCGTGCTTATGTTCAATACAGTAAAAGGGATCCAACTTATGCACAATGTTACCGTTTATTTATCTAACTGTCTTTTCTTTACTTCCCCAGACATGTTTCGGCAAATAGTTATGCCATCATCAGGGGGTATTTTTACATATTTCATAAGATGTGCATTAAATAGAAATTATGAAGTGGTTAAAAATGTTATGAAAAAATTATGAAATGGTTAAAAATTTTAAAAACTTCTGTCAAATTCTTGTGCTGGTTTGGTGTTATGTTGTAGGTTTCTGGCCTGGTGCCCCTAAGGGGTGTTATTACTCAACTCAACATACCTGGCCCGATATGCGGGATGTCCAACAACACATACACCTGTCATTACACGCCTTAGGGACACCAGGCCGAAAACCAACAGCATAGCACCAAACCAGCATAAGCATTTTACAGAAATTTTTAACATTTTTGAAATTTTTTTACCTTTTATAATTTCCATTTTATGCACATCTTATGCAATTTGTAATAATACCTCCTGGTGGTGGCATAATTATTTGTCGAAATATGTTGGGGAACTAGAAAACAAAGTTTGATAAATAAACGGTAACACCGTGCATAAGTTTGATCTCTTTTACTCTATACACGTACAGGATTTAACAAGACAGACAAAGTACCTGTGATGTAATATTGTGACGCGTTCGCGTAACCGCTGTTGCAGTAAGAAAATAACAATGAATTTTGTGTGTGTTGTTGAGGTACCCGTCACTGTCAATTACACAAAAATATTGAGTGCTGCAGAAGAAGGCTTTTATGGCAAATTTATATCTCCCGCAAAAGTAGAGCGCACGTAGGTCTTCACGTGAAGTCCCCGATGCATGACTGAAGCAAAATAATTCTCTTTTGCTGATGGCCTTCTTTATACGTACAATTTGGCTAAACAGAGCGTAATGACAGGTACGTTTTTGCATAGGTTCTCAGTTTCTGCCAGTGCTGCCGTAAAACATTTTAGAAGATCAGACGGAATTAATACTATCAAGCAATACGTGTTAAATATTACGAGTGTGTGTCTGTGTTCTTGCCTTAGTTATTCTGCACGCAAGTCACAGATTTTGTCGTTTCTTTTCGCAGTCCTTATCTCTTCTACCTACTCACAGCAGGTGTCGAGGTTTTTTTATTTTTCACTTGATCACACTCAGACACACACCACAGTCGGTAGGACTCCTCTGGACAAGGGATCGGCCTGTCGCAGAGACCTCTACCTGACAACACAAACACTCAGAAAAGACAAATAATCCATGCCCCCGGAGGGATTCGAACCCACGATCTCAGCAACCGCTCGACCGCAGACCTTCGCCTTAGACAGCGCGGCCACTGGGATCGGCCTCAGCTTTTCTTTTCTGCAGTATATCGCCGTCTGTGGCCTTCGCGGCTGTAACTTATTTTTCCACAATAACCCGTAAGAGGCGCTATTTTCTGAAAAAGTTTTTGAATGTAAAATTCGCCTTTTGATTTCTCTACAGCGTTTGTCTGAACAATTTCTCACTCTAAATAAATCCAGAGTGATATTATCAAAAATACACATGAATCTTCATGTAAAGTGCACGTTATTTTTGTCAGGTTTTAATTAAAGTTGAATTTTCTCGACAGATTTTTCGAAAAATCTTCAAGTATAAAATTTCATAAAAATCCGTTCTGTGAAAGTCAAATTCCTCTATGCGGACAGACGGACAGACTGGCATGAAGAAACTAATAGTCGCTTGTCACAATTTTGCAAATGCGCCCATAACGATAGTCTGAAAAAAAAGTATACCTTGAAACATTTGAAAACGATGCTTAGAGTATCTCAGTATTGAGCAAAAGTCATCGATATGAAGGCACACAGCAATATGCTACTTAAATAATTTCAGATTTTTAACAGCATTTTTTGTAAGCAAATCTGGGCTCTCTAAATTTATTCCCAGGTAGACCTAAACTGAAAAATTAGCGCGTTTAAGACTAAGCGATAATCTGAAATCATTACAAGTTTTATTTTATAAAGAGCCTTTCATCCTGCCAAATGTAATTTATTGCAATCAAAGTCCCACCGACATTAAATTCATTACACTTGTAACTTCGCCTGCACGTTTGTTTGGTACATTCAATGACGCCTGTTCCCCCGAACTTCGGACACACAATCAAACCATCTGACAAAGTGTTTATACATAGAGTAACCTATATAGAGTGCTTCTGTAATATCTGCAACCCACCCACACACTGGGCTTTCTCATGCCACTTACCCACCTTTGTTTTGATACGAATAACCCGACTTGTTGGTGAAATCCCTCTTCGCATGCTTTGACGCAAATTATGGATTAATTTCAAAACATACAGTCAGCGGGCGCGTTGCCACGACACCACCACTTACATTCCCTGAGCATATGGGATTCAAATTTAATTATTCTCGCACTTTATAACCGTCCCCGTTAAATGAAAAAACGGTTAATGCTATTAATATGGTTAAAAGTTTTTTTTCTGAAGACTACCTGAATATCAACACATTTTTTCTGAAACAATTATGGCTTCTAAAGCAGGTGTTTTCCTTTAGCGAACACGTTAACATTCGCTTAAGTGTAAAAATTAATAGAGAATATATCCAAGTAAATTAAAATATAATTAAATTGTTGGTGACTACATTACTAACGCTTTCAAGCAGATAAAACTTCTCGTCTCGTTTCGTAGTCCTTACCTCTTCTATCTACTCAAAGTAGGCGTCGAAGTTGTCTATTTTCTCTTGATCACATTCAGACATACATCACAGTCGGTAGGACTCCTCTGGACGAGGGATCGGCCTGTCGCAGAGACAACACAACACGAACACTGTACACGAGATAAACATCCCTGCCCCCGGTGGGATTCGAACCCAGATCCCAGCAAGCGCTCGGTCGCAGACTTACACCTTTGACCGCGTGGTCACTGGGATTGGCCCCAACCTTTTGGACAACCTATAATTAATGAGATGGGAAAGATCTTGCGGTTCCCTACAGTGTGCACAGATGTCGACAGAGTTTGCTATCTTCAGCCATTTAAGTAAGTTTCAGATTTCCACAAAGTGCGATATTTTTTATATCCTACAAATCACACTGTTTATATATACTCGGCACAGCATCGCGAATTACAAGTTGATTGTAATAAATTCTTTACATCATTTGGCAAAGTTATTTACAATTTGTTCCTTACTTTTAAGATTTTTTATTGAAACGCCTCAGAATGATCAGCTTTACCTCGAAACATGCACTGTTAGAAGAATAATAGAGCGTTGTGTCTGACCAAATACGTTTGTTTACGTGATTGTATGTACACAAGAGAATGGCTAACATGGAAGTGATGAAGAAGTAACGTTGAATGGAGGTAAATTTCCAGCACTTATTCACATATAAATCAGTTAAACGTAATTGGTCAGTTTCGTTCAAGTTTAGGGGAGAGCTGCGGCAAAATTTTAATTGTTATACTAGCACTCGCTTTGAGGAAATAAGGAAATTTAGAGAAATTTCACATATGGTTAGGGGTTTTGAGCCTACATTTAAGGGCAGACAAGCATTATGAATGCTAAAAAATTCGATTCTTATATCTTAGCGTATTTACATAGCCCGCCCTTTTGTGCATCAATTGACTTTAGTCTGATTAAAATTCGACATCTCGTTAAATTTTAATAAATCATTATTTAAGGCTATGTTCTTTTAATGCCACGCTCACTTTTTGCACTTCAGCAGGTAAAGGGCTGTAATTTCTAGAGTTTAAAGAGTTAGGGGGATATTTCGTTCTTCCATGTGGAGAGCAATGTTGGTCTGTCGGGTTTCACACCCTGCCACATGTATCGATAGTGGTATCGAGCTCTGTTTTGTTGCTTGAAAGTGTGTGTCTGTGTGTCAAGTGTTCAGTTCTTATTTGAAAATGCCTAGAACAAAGAAAGCTGCATCGAAACCGAAATTTAGAGGAAACAAATACGTACGTGCAAACAAAGAAACAGGTGTTTCAGAAAAGTGAAAGCCTCTATGTGACCAAAGTGGCGACAGCAGTTGTGTAGAACATAACCTCAGTGTCTGGAACAAACAGATACGTCTCACGTCTGTGAATGCTGAAATTAAGGTAGGAGAGAACAGTTTCTATAAAAGTGCAAGGAATTTGACTCATGATGGGAACAGTGTAGTTAGTATCAACTTGCTTTGTGTCTTTGTGCAAAAAACAATAATTGCAGACATTGCAGTGGTAATAGTTCTTTGTTTGAAAATCCATCAAAGTGGAGAGGTAATGCAAGCAAATTAGTTGTTACGTGCTGTACATGTGATCATACTTCAGGTATAATGATGTCCATCATTACCAGGAGCAGGTTGTATGTTTGCAGTGTCCATTTGGTGTATGGCCTAAGGTAAACTGGCAAAGGCAGGGACACAGGCACAATGTTATGTGCAGTGCTGAATATTCCCCAGCCTCCAACAAGTTTCAGTGCTTATAATAAGGCTGATGGTTCAGCTGTGGCTGATGTGAGGTGACCCCCATGTTGCAAGCAGCCAGACAAGCTGTAGCAGTGAGTGAGGAAGATGACCATGACATACAACTGCCTGCTTTGATGGTACCTGGCAAAAACATGAATATACTTTCCTGAATGTCATTATATCAGCTACCTCTGGTGACACAGGGAAGTTTTAGATATAGAAGTAATGAGCAAGTATTGTTTAATTTGTCACACCAATCCAACCTCCCAACATGTGTGTAAAATGAACCATGAAGGAGCAAGTGGTGGAATGGAAGGTGCTGGTGTACTCAGCATTTTTAATTTTTCTCTTCATACCCAAGGTGTTTGTTACACAAAGTGTCTTTGTGATGGGGACAGCAAATCATACCAAAGGGTGGTTGCAGGGAGGCCCTATGATCCCAACATAGCTGTAACAAAACTAGAATGTGCAGGTCATGTACAGAAAACAATTGGAGCGAGACTGAGGAGAGCAAGACAGGGACAAAATTGCACGCCTGCAAAGCTGTTGGAGGCAAAGGTCGCCTCACTCAGTCTGAAATAGACAAATTGCAAAATTATGATGGTTTAGCCATCAGGAGGAATGTCAGCAATTTTGAGGTCATGAAGTTAGCTGTGTGAGGTACTTTTTCATGAGTTGCTAACAAATGATAAACCCCAGCATGGTGTTTGCCCAAGTGGTGATGACAGTTGTTGTAAATTCAAGTACGGTGCCAGTTAAGGTTTGCATATGAACATAAATATTCTTTACTAGCTGTTGTTATGGATGTAATTAAACCAGTTCTCACTGATTTTGCTCGTGTAGATCTCCTGAAAAAATGTTTTCATGGGAAAACTCACAATCCTAATGAATATGTGAAACCTGTTATTTGGACAAGAATATCCAAAACTGTTTTATAAGGCCTAACACACTCAGGTTTGGGGTACATTATGGGGGAATGTCCTAAACATGTTAGGCGTGAGATCTGGCTCAAACCAGTGAATGCTCTGAAGCAGATATGGAAAAGATTCGGAAGGCAGAAATGGCAACACTGAGCATACAAACAGAAGCAAGCAAAAACAAAAGGGCACAACAAAAAGAAAAGATCAAGGTGGTCCTGATGATCCAGAATATAGTGCTGGGATCCTATATCATTATTTATCATCATTTGGAGTGATGTTAATCTTTAAATCAATTTTTCTCAAACCTACATTTTCTTAACTTCCAGTATCATTATCTCATAAAGTACATGAGATGGAAGCCTGAAAATTTCACCATCCCTTGAAAATATTATTACACTCAATCAGATAAAGATATGGGAGTGCAGTTACTGCAAGAGGCTGTGTAGATGTAACTCAGTATTCAGTACTTTAAAAGTAAAAAGGAATATATAAAAATACCAAACATATATTATGGAAA
Source organism: Coptotermes formosanus (assembly GCA_013340265.1). Taxonomy (NCBI): domain Eukaryota; kingdom Metazoa; phylum Arthropoda; class Insecta; order Blattodea; family Rhinotermitidae; genus Coptotermes; species Coptotermes formosanus. The sequence continues at coordinate 56,141 of BLKM01000510.1, forward strand.
ATATATCCGTTGAGAACAGCTACTTGTTTATCTGATTGTAGTCACATTAATAAATTACGGGTTGTAATAATTTCAAATTTTTACTTCCAGTACTTTCTTCAGGCTGCGTATCTACATGAAGCTCGATTTGACATTGCTTACATAGGCTTATAAGCTCCCTACCCTCTTCCCTTAAATTCTAAACCTCTCAAATAAGAGGTATAGCTGCTAAATACACGTCGACGTTGTTCTTTAACATATTTTCAAATTTTATGTTAAGTAACTTGTAACAGATAATGAAACTTATGAAATACTGCCTCTTGGTTATAATTTTATGTTTCTATACCACATATACGTACTGTCAATAACATGTACAAGCCTATAGCACGGGAAGGTTTAGGGATGAAACCGGAAGAAGAACACAACTGACCGCTTCCCTTCCTGGGATGTCAACGCAGAACACGTAGGGCAGTACCACCATGTAAATGTCATTTTGTTACAATTATTACTGTATTAAATATATTCATATAAACAAAGGTGTTCATTCTGATAACATAAAGAAGCGTATGGCTACAAAGTGTGACGCAAACCCGGGATATTGAACTAAAATAGGCTTATTTGCTGTTATTACAAAACTGCAATAAATCCAGTATGACAATGCTCATTTTCTGTCTAGATGCGATCATGGCTGAATGGATGAGAGGGTTACGTCACAGAAATAAATTACTCTAAATTATCTGTTACAAGGTAAATCGGAATATACCTGTCATCATAATTTAAGCGTTATTTTAATGGGGTCAAAATTCAGGCTAATTTCCATGACAAATATATGATGAAATCCTAAATGCTATATTGATAATTAACAAAACGGACACAGAATTTTCGAACTCAACAGATAATTCCAGACCAATAACCATGTAATGGAGTACTTAGGTAGAATGTCTCTGTTTCTATAAATGAACATTCATTGTTTCGGCTTGTTAGCTCTGGTAAATAGTTACTACAGCGCAGCAGCTGCTGCGCTGTTATCCCGCATCTCGTCACCCTTTTCATGCCGATATTTGAAACATAAGAAAGATTCCCCCCCCCCCCGTGACGGAGAAGCCAACGCTTGGCTCGCGTGCCTGTTGATCAAGAATTAAAAAATGTATTTTCATTTTACCCAGCCACATAGTTTAGCGGCGTGTCTAGCGAAGCCCAATAGCATTCCAGAGTCTGAGCTATATGAACACGTTCCATACCTCATATTATTCATTATAGATAAACTCCAATGTTCAATAGCGGTCGCTGCTCTGATTCTATAAACACATTCTACACCACAAACTATTTATTTTCGATAAATTACAATGTTATCATTCCATCTGTACCTAGGTCTTCCAAACGTTCTCTTTCCTTTAATGTTTCTACCAGACTGTGTCTAATCCATACGCGCTAGAATATGTAAGCCGACAATGCATTTCTCGCAATAATATCCATTAAAGCCCCTTGTTACGAAATTTTCTCCAACCATATCCTCGCATGTTCCCTATTTGCGCTGGACAGTTCCATGAGTGATTTGTACTACGCCGTGTCATGAAATTTCAATTACGTTGGGGTTTTCAGGTACTGAATTACATTTGCATTGACAAACTCATTTTCGTTGAAAAATAGTCCTTAAGTAAACCAAGAAAGAAAAACGCAGCGTGAAACTTCAGGCTAGAAGACTTTATGGAATAGATTACTAGGCGGATGGATGGTTGACTTCGAAGAAAGAAAGGAGGAAAAAAAAAAGGGAAACAAAGGGCAGCGGCACAACCTAATATATTACAGCTTGTTTTGCACTAGGATACGTAATTTGTTCTGTGGAGTGTTTATCGCTACCTCAATCAGAAAAGCAGACGTGTAGAGGATATTGCACCTTTACGTTCCCTTCGTGATGAGTGCTGGAGTCATTACATTAGAGTGCTGGCATCAGGGTGCAGACAAAAACAATATATTTTATGTTGTTCGTTTCTGTATATATGCTCAATACACTAAAAGGAATCCAACTTATGCACAATGTTACCATCTATTTATCAAGCTTTGTCTTTTCTTTAGTTCCCCAACATGTTTCGGTAAATAGTTATGCCATCATTAGGGGGTATTTTTACATATTTCATAAGATGTGCATTAAATAGAAATTATGAAGTGTTAAAAATGGTTAAAAATGTTAAAAACTTCTGTCAAATTCTTGTGCTGGTTTGGTGTTATGTTGTAGGTTTCTGGCCTGGTGTCCCTAAGGCGTGTTATTACTCAACTCAACACACGTGGCCAGATACGCGGGATGTCCAACAGCACATACACCAGTCATTACAGGCCTTAGGGACACCAGGCCGAAAACCAAAACCATAGCACCAAAATAGTACAAGAATTTTACAGAAGTTTTTAACATTTTTAAACGTTCTCAAGATTTTATAATTTCTATTTAATTCACACCTTATGCAATTTGTAATAATACCCCTGATGATGGAATAACTATTTGCCGAAACATGTTGGGGAACTAGAAGACAAAGTCTGATAAATAAACGGTAATATTGTGCATAAGTGATCTCTTTTACTGTAAACACAATATACATTTATATGTTTCTCTATTAGACAGCATACTGTATCATTCCTTCAATTAGGGATCTACGGCAATCGTATCGTCATTTGCAGAATGTGTTTCACTGATCAGACGTGTGAAATCTTGTATCGTACACATAGCTATAGGTCCGCTACGAATATCAAAGATACCTGTTTGGCATGCATTAAAATTGTGGCTTGATAAATGCCATTAAATATCATTCAAATGTTTGGGTAGTTTAGTTTTTATGATTGCTTTGGATTTGTTGTCCGAAAATAAATTGTTGCCAATCAATATGAAATTTTATGCGCGTTTTCCTAACTAGCAAACGTGCGCTTATTAGCTTAAGGCATATATGTCCGTCTGTCCACATGTATCAGCGAGGTTCTCGCAGGAAAGGTTCTCGTGAAACTTAATACTGGAGAATTTTATGAAAATTTCCACGGAATAGATTTTCGTGAAGTTTATTACTGTAGGCCTATAGGAAGTTTCTTGTGAAATTTCAATTTTTTTTTTAAATCAGCAAAAATATCGGGCACTGTACATGAAGACTAAAGTAGGTTTGTACTGTTGACAGAAAGAGAAATATTTTGTATCTCAGCAACAATGAAAAGGGAACACATTTTTACGCTTGCATGGCAACACCCTTCGGGTTTATAGGGTTGACATCTATACGTCGGTGAATAAAAAATAAAAAGGGAAATATCAACAATTAGAAATTCAAGTACGTTGCGTATACTTTTATTACATTGTATTTCGTAAACGATGTAATTAGGCTGCATTTGACCATAAAAAGCAAAAATTCTACCTGCTTTTGTGATTCAAGTTACGAAATGTGATTTCGTATAGTGGCTGGAAGGAGACAATTCAGGTTTCTTTCCCACACAGGAGAATACCTTTGTGCTGGCCACAGCATCTAGAGCGTCTTTGCAGTCCACAGGATCTCCTATAAAATATGTGCATGGAGCTGCTTCCCGTTGGAAAGTAACGTTGGTCTGAGGCGAAGACTCAGGTCCGTCTACTGTCGAAATTAGGAACGTGTGGACATAAGCGTATAGGCTACTTCCAGTCTTCATACGGCTTTAGAGTGTCATGATTAGGCTTAGAAACGGCCTTAGCCCTTACACTTTCACTACAGGATATTTCAGACTGTGATAGCAATTAGAGGTCATTTAAAAATTAGGGGCCTCTTAGGTGTGGAGGTGTGGTTTGGTAGAAGAAAACAGAACAGAGGTTCTGGTTTTGTTTCAGAATAGCTTCAAGTTAAGGCAAAATCTTTTACATCAACCTTTTACACAAAAATCAGTCAACAGCCAACTCTTTTATCCCTTTCTTTATTAGGAGGTTGGGCGACAGTGTCGGCCTATGCCACGGCCATTACAAAGACATGAGTATAAAAACTCTACATGCTATAAAAGAGGGAAGACCTTCTCTTTAGAAGATAAGGTAACTATGTAACTACAGTAGGCCGTGCCATGGCTCAGGCGGTTAGCCGCCGGCCTCCCATCGCGGAGGCCCGGGTTTGATCCCGGGTCAGTCCATGTGGGATTTGTGGTGGACAAAGTGGCACTGGGACAGGTTTTTCCCCGAGTTCTTCGGTTTTCCCCTGTCAATTTCATTCCACCGGTTCTCCATTACTAGGAAAAGGACAAAAAATAATGATCATCTTCATCATAGGGTTGCACAATAAGCCTCATGGCTCCAGTGCGTCCGTAGCGTGCGGGGCCCTTCACCACTAAAAAAAAAATGTAACTACAGCAACTATGCTTGCTGTCCCTAGTTGGTGTAATTCCAAGGTTAGTGTTGTGGGACATTCCAAGTATAAGGTCGAGTGTAACTAATAAGAGTGTATTGGAACATGTGAGTTGAATAACTCAACTGACGTGATAATTGCATAGTTACTTGCCGAAACGTGTCGGGGAGAAGATGAGAAGAAAGATAAGTAAATAACTAATAATATTTTGAATAAATTGGATCTGTTTTGCTGTACTATTTTTTGTGTCTCAATATCAATATTGTGCTTATTAACTAATACATATTGTCCCTATAGGCGGCAAACCAAAGAACAGGCGTATTTAAATAAAGAAACGAGCGTATAAGAATGTGGTCCCTGCGGGAAAGAAATCTGCCAATATTTTCTTAGTCATTCAGCACAAGATGAGCCTTTTGTTGCTCTTTTTTGGCTGCAAGTCACGCTGCAATCCTGTAATATACCCCACGGTTTTTGCAAAAGATCGTGTGTTCGTTCTTGAACACTATTTGCGGCTAACTCTTCTCTCGCCGTTCGTGAAACACTTCTGTGCATCCTAATAAAGAAGTTCTAGATAAGACAACAATACTCAGAGTAGGGGAAAAATACAAGTGTTTGCTACAGGAAACACGTTAGGCCTGTGACAGGTTTAACAGACGGTATGTGAAATATTGTTATGGAAATGCTTAACCGGCCGCCAAATTATTATGTGGTAGAAATGCAAAGTTCACCCTAGAACAACATTTTTATATGGTAGAAATGCAAAGTTCACCCTAGAACCACATTTTTATGTGGTAAAAATGCAAAGTTCACCCCAGAACCACATTTTTATGTGGTAGAAATGCAAAGTTCACCGTAGAACCATATCGTTATGTGGTAGAAATGCAAAGTTCACCCTAGAACCACATCGTTATGTGGTAGAAATGCAAGGTTCACCCAAGAACCTCATTGTCATGTGGTAGAAATGCAAAGTTCACACTAGAACCACATCGTTATGTGGTAGAAATGCAAAGTTCACCCTAGAACTCCTTCGTTATATAGTAGAAATGCAAATTCAACGTAGAACCATATTGTTATGTGGTAGAAATGCAAAGTTTAACCTAAAACCGTATTGTTATGTGGTAGAAATGCAAAGTTCATCCTAGAACCACATTGTTATGAGGTAGAAATGCAAAGTTCACCCTAGAACCACATTGTTGTGTGGTAGAAATGCAAAGTTCACCCTAGAACCACATTGTTATGTGGTAGAAATGCAAAGTTCACCCTAGAACCACATTGTTATGTGGTAGAAATGCAAAGTTCACCCTAGAACAGACCATGAAGGGCCAGAAGAGGAGTAGAGGAATAGCTTTATTCTTTCTTTGACCTTGGGCTTGGATGGAGTTTCGTAGTCAACGCCAGACCCCGGCCGTTTTATCACCGGGAAAGAAACCCGGTCCCAGTCACACAAGAGGCTGGGTGGCCCCAGGGCCTGTCTGGACAAGTAGTAACATTACCGTGGAATGGATCACTTTTTAAATCTCTGCTGTAAAGGACGAATTCTAGGATAACATTAACATTTCCTTCCTTACATAACGCAGCTGTTATATGCATTACAGTTCATATCTGTTGCTGCATGCACAGTAGTAACCACTTCTGTGCACAATGACACTGTGTTACATTTAGAGTTTAAGAAATACAGGTAAAGCCTTTACATTTGGTGGCCGGGTACTAGTTTTATGCAATCACGGAATGTATGCCGTATGTGACATATATTGTTTCTGTTTCAGGTGAGCACAGACAGCACATATTTACGTAAAATGTATCAGTGGCGGATTTTGTTCCTCAGCTGCAAGTTATGAAGGTAGGCTTCAAAAGATTTGTCAATTATTTAATTAAAATTGTTATTAATAATGCGAAGGGTTTTTCGTGGTAAGCTTTAGCGTCTTATGCGATATCACAAATTGTATTCTCCTAAATAACTGTCGACGTTTCGGAAGAACCAGATATCTGGATATTTACAGTAGAAAAATATTGTTTTTAACGGAATCCTTACAATTGTGCCGTGTAATGTTAATATTGGCATATATGTTACTGTCACACAGAACAGACTTCTAATAATGTCATCAGTAATAATAGCACAGAGATGGGCGAGTCATGTAGCACGTATGGCGGAAAAGAGAGGTGCATACAGGATTTTGGTGGGGACAACTGAAGGAAGGCGACCACTTGGGAGAACCAGGCGTAGACGGTAGGATAATAGGATAATATTAAAATGGATCTTCAAGACGTGGGATGGGGCATGGACTGGATTGCGCTGGCTTAGGATAGGGACAGGTGTCGGGCTGTTGTGAATGCGGTAATGAACCTCCGGGTTCCATAAAATGCGAGAAATTTATTGACTAGCTGAGAAACTGTTAGCTTCTCAAGAAGTCCTCTACTCCATGGAGTGAGTGAGTGAGTGAGTTAGTTAGTTAGTTAGTTAGTTAGTTAGTTAGTTAGTTAGTTAGTTGGTTGGTTGGTTGGTTGGTTGGTTGGTTGGTTGGTTGGTTGGTTGGTTGGTTGGTTGGTTGGTTGGTTGGTTGGTTGGTTGGTTGGTTGGTTGGTCGGTTGGTTGGTCGGTCAGTCGGTCGGTCAGTCAGTCAGTCAGTCAGTCAGTCAGTCAGTCAGTCAGTCAGTCAGTCAGTTTGTTAGTTGGTTGGTTGGTAGGTTGGTTGGTTGGTTGGTTGGTTAGTTAGTTAGTTAGTTAGTTAGAAATAGCACCAAGCATATTGATTGTTGGGATGGCACTGTTGTTGTATGCAGTTTGTTAAACATACTTAGAAAGTAGTAAAATTGACTTGACACGTAACATAGCACTAAATTTTAAATGCAATTTACTACAAATTTAATATAAATTATAATTGTGGTTTTGTTTAATTCGCACTTTAATTTTGCAAATATCATAATACGTAATAAAAATAACCCATTTAATAATATAAAATTTCAATCACAAATTTTGAAATAGTGACCACGACAATTTCATTACTTTTTTGGTCTTCTTGTTCCGATATTGGCCATTCTCAGCGTGACAGTTTGCATTAATGCTAACAATTCGAGCAATGCTTAATGAAACCAAAGGCGCAATTCATATTCTTGTGTAGAGGTGACATCAATATATCTGCCAGTAATTTACTTTGATTTCTGAAACTTGATAAATGAAAGACAGTAAACGGATTGTGATCATATTTAAGCATACCATTAATGGTATCTGTGTCTTCTAAACTTCAGAAAATGTGTGCTTAACAAAACGATGAAGTCTGTACATGTAAGAGACAGGCGTCATATCCTGGACCAGGAGTACAAGAACAACAAGCACAAAAACACCAGCCGGCCAGCGCTGAAATATTATTATGTTATCGAGTTTTATTTCGGAAGGACGTGGTTCAAACCTTGGCTCGAAGACCGACTGTTCTGCTCAGTGATTGTCGTGGTTATTCTCAGTACCCCAGGTAGTTTGCTGATATCATGGAGCTTGTTGGGACAGGATCGTCCGCTGCCAAGTGCTTTTTGATTCGTTATTCACATCTTTTTAATTCGGCTGGGCTGCTGAATACTCACGCAGGAGAATGGGGGTGTGGATTATCCGACAATATATCTGTCCTGCCGAATTTCTCAAGTTGTTAAAGCTAGGTTCAATTTTTTGTATTTCCTTTTGAAATCCGGCTGTTGCCAGGTATTGAATTGTGGTTACACAAATACTGAGTGTTTCTTTTATCTCTATGCTGAGCACCACTTCTTTTACTCTCCGTCCTGGCGGATTCAGGCTACCCATGAGGTAAATCTGCTTTTTTGGTGTGACGAAAACATGAACACCTTGTATATTTGCAGTTAATCTATATTGTAATAATTCTCGAAACTTCACGTTTTAGGGTCCTGAAACATTTTACTTTGTCCTTGCCAATTTTGTATAAGTAATTTTGTATAATAAAACCCGCAACACAGTTCCCAGTATTTCAGAGAAAGTTAGCAAAGATGCATGTGGATTTCCTATCCCCAGCTCTCAAGTGGTGATGCTATGAGTTGTGTATTCTTCAGCCTCAGTGCAGTGGCGTTTATTTGCAAGTAATTAGGATCACTTTGTAGTGTCTCAACTGACCAAGCTGAATACTGCGAAGGAAACGAATTTTAAACTTAATGACTAACAGAATTTACAAACACAAACTGATTAAATGTGTGTTTGCCCAACCAGCTTAGCTTACTTTCCAATAATAATTATAAAGTAAACTAAAGAATTACCGTAGAACCCGCTTATAACGCCATCGGTTTATGCGACACCTCGCCTGTGGCGTCAGATATTCTGTGGTACTAACGAATTCCACACTGTCAACTATAACATTATGCTCCTCGGTTATAATGACGCTTGTTTATAATGACTCGAAATATTCAGTCCCTTTCATGATGTTATAACCGAGTTCGACTCTGTGTGTGTGTGTGTGTGTGTGTGTGTGTGTGTGTGTGTGTGTGTGTGTGTGTNNTGTGTGTGTGTGTGTGTGTGTGTGTGTGTGTGTGTGTGTGTGTCATAGTGTATGATACAGAAACCTCAGCACTGGGGCAGCCTTGATCCGAGTTGGCACGTTGTGCTACAGAAAGAACTGAACAACAAATTTTAAATCGGTTAAATGCGCAAGTACGCATGCGCGCGCAGCACGAAATTGTAAACAGCACGTCGTCTAGCTATGCTGGACAAATTAGAATGTCGGAATACCGGATGTAGGAAAATAGGGACTCTACTACAAATTAGAGGAAGAGAAGGAGAAGGATAAAAAATTATACCTTCCTTATATTTATTTAACATAATATTTTTTCAATAGTGAAGCCGTTGTTCTGTAAATCCTTATTCATCCCCTTTCACTTCGATAATAACGTGGTACAGAGGGTTTGGTAATGTAACATCATAAGTGTAATAAAAAGATTGTTTTTTCTGCATCAGTGAATCCACTTTATTGTGGATGTGAGTCTCTAAGTAGACTTCGGGAACACCCTGTCACCTTTACCTGCTAAGTTAAATTAGAAATTTATGGTTTTCCTGATTCTGTCCAGTTGAATGCCTGGACAGCGACTTCGAATGTTTCCAGCAGACTCTTTTCTAATCCTTGTTTATTCAACAGGCATGATGATTACTTCACCAAATGGTTTGATAGCGGCCGATCCCAGTGGCCGCGCGGTCTAAGGTGTAGGCCTGCGGCCGAGCGCTTGCTGGGATCGTGGGTTCGAATCCCCTTGGGTGTATGTATTTTTTGTCTCTTGTGAGTGTTTGTGTTGTCAGGTAGAGGTCTCTGCGACGGGCCGATCCCTCGTCCAGAGGAGTCCTACCGACTGCGGTGTGTGTCTGAGTGTGATCAAGTGAAAATATAAATAACCACTGCTACCTACTGTGAGTAGGTAGCAGTGTTAAGGATAGGAATCCTTTGATGGCATATAATGTGCATAACTTATACATATTTGAAAATTTCAAAGTAGTTATATTTAAAGTATAATTTTCAGTAATTGAAATAAATGTTTCTAAGTTTGGGCTAGAAACCTGAAGGAATAACACGGCGTTGGATATGTAGAAATGGATGTGATATAATATCGAAGTTTTGTTAATAAGTGGGTTAACTAACTAACTAACTAACTAACTAACTAACTCCATGGAGCAGAGGCCTTCTTGAGAAGCTAACAGTTTCTCAGCTAGTCAAGAAATTCTCCGCATTTTATGGAACCCGAAGGTTCATTACCGCATTCATAAGAGCCCGCCACCTGTCCCTATCCTGAGCCAGATCAATCCAGTTCATGTCCTCCCATCCCACTTCCCGAATATCCATCTTAATATTATCCTCCCATCTACGCCTGGGTCTCCCAAGTGGTCACCTTCCCTCGGGTCTCCCCACCAAAATCCGGTATGCACCTCTCTCCTCCCCCATACGTGCCACATGCCCCGCCCATCTCAGTCTTCTCGATTTGATTACCCTAATAATATTTGGTGATGAGTACAGGTCATTAAGTTCCTCGTTATGTAGTCTTCTCCACTACCCTGTCGCCTCGTCCCTCTTAGGCCCGAATATCCTCCTCAGCACCCTATTCTCGAACACCCTCAGCCTTTGTTCCTCCCTCAGTGTGAGAGACCAAGTTTCGCATCCATACAGAACAACAGGTAAAATTATAGTTCTGTATACCCTAATCTTTGTGTTTTTGGATAGCAACCTGGAAGACAAAAGATTGTGCACCGAATGATAGCAAGCATTCCCCGACTTCAATCTGCTCTTAATTTCTTCATGAATGGAGTTTCGATTCGTCAGGGTTGCTCCCAAATATTTGAATTCTTCCACCCTTTCAAAGGATTTATTATCTATATTTATGTTGTGATTGTGTCCTGCATTCTGATTTCGAGACATGACCATGTACTTAGTTTTCTCAGCATTTACTTCTAGACCAATCTCCTTACTAGCAATAATTAAATCTTCTGCATTTTTCTTTATGCTATGTACGCTTCCGCCCAATATATTAACATCATCAGCATAAACCAGAAGCTGATGTGTACCATTCAATTTCAAGCCCTCCTGGTTTGCCTGAACCCTCCTAATGGCATATTCTAAAGCAAAGTTGAAAAGCAATGGCGACAGAGCATCTCCTTGTTTCAAGCCATTCTTAATAGGGAACGTGTCAGACAGATGTTTGCCTACCCGAACTCTGCTATATGTTTCACTTAGGCACATTTTTATTAACCTTACTAGTTTCATGGGGATACCAAACTCAATGAGAATATTATACAAGACCTCCCTCCTAACTGAATCATAGGCTTTCTTGAAGTCTATAAATAACTGATGCACTGCCTCATTGTATTTCCATTTTTTCTCAAGTATTTGACGAATGCTGGATATATGATCAGTGGTTGACCTGTTACGTCGAAATCCACACTGATGATCCCCAATAATTTCCTCTGCATATGGAGTTAACCTTGACAAAAGGATGTAGGATAGAATTTTGTACGTAGTCGACAAAAGTGATATGCCTCGATAGTTGCTGCAATCTGTCTTATCACCCTTCTTATAAATAGGCACAATGACCGACTCCTTCCATTCCTCAGGCAATTCCTCCTTATTCCAAATAGAAATAATAAGTTTATGGATTTCAGACCGAATAATCCTACCCCCCTGCTTTAATCAATTCTGCTGGAATCTGATCAATACCTGGTGATTTGTGGCTTTTTAGTTTTCCAATAGCCATCTCAACCTCAAAGGCACTGGGCTCAGTCACTAGTGGCTCTTAATAAGTGGGTTAGGAGTTTGTAAAATATAATTATTTTTTCTAGAACACGACCCTGGAATGAGCTTTCTTTTCGAGGTGGAGGTCAATTAACTTCGTTAAGAAGGTAGGAGAATTTTTTGTCTGCAAGGAAATTAATATAACCTTAAGAGCGGCTGTATTCGAGGGTATTAATCGGTTATAACTTGCGTAGATTCAGGCTTCCGCCGCGGTCTAATGTAGAGCTTTGATCTTCTGGATTGTTACGCAGTGTAGATTAGTAGTTAGTTAAAGATGGGTTATCGTGCCGAAACCTCGGTAGCTAACTACCAATCTAGGCTGCATAATATCTTAGATACTTCTTGGACTGTTCGAACCTTGAAGACAGGAGCAATAGTTTTTCCCGAAACATCGGTAAATAACTATAAATCTACATTACATAACATCACAGAAGAGCGAAGACCTCAGTTATGACTTCCGTAAGACATCAGAATCATAAACGTCCTGCATATGATGCATGACGCACCCATACACTTTCTATCAGAATACGGGTTATCGCATGCTAAAACAGAGCAGAATCCATCGTGGACGTCTTGACAAACCCAGAACTCCTTTTGTTTTCTTTGTTCTACGTCTCCTGGGATTGTGTCTGGGAGAAATGCTGCTGGCGTCTTCAGAGCCGGAAATTAAAACTTTCAAACCCTTTACTCTGAAGTAGAAATATTTCTTTCTTTTATTCTGTGAAGAAAAAAGAGCGTGTCAAAACAACTGGCTTCGAAGGCGACAGGAGAATAAGCATGAAGGAATTGCGTAACATGGGTATATGCAGATTCATTGCTGGCTTTCCTTCAGCTGAAATAAAACTGATTTCGTTTTCATTAGTGGAGGATAATATACAGGGTGATTCTAGAGGAGAAGTTAATCATTGGGAGGTGATAATTTTGGTCTCAGTGAGAAAAGAAATGAGAAAAGAAATTTATATGACCATGTGTGTAATTCTGAATTGTTGCCAATATAGGGCTGTTTGAATTTTTGTTTGAATGTGACTTTCACTCATGAGTTGCAAAGTGCATTGAGATTGACGGTGCGATTTTGAAATATTTATTTTTAACTGTAAAATGTTGTAATTTCTGTGTGAAAAATTTTTCATCAAAAACGATACATTAAAATTAAAATAAAATTAAGAGTAAGTAATTTCTCTTTATTTGTTGTCATTCACAATGCTTTTTATCTGTCGATTCAAACGGCTGTACCTATTTCTTCTTATGTTACTCGTACCGTGCATATTCTTACAATTAATATATCAAGTAATATGTGCACTCAATAAAATACAATTCACTGCAAGTATTAAAATCCTACACGTTTCGGCGCAGGGCTGACTTCCTCAGGGAGTTTTTAGAACAAAGGAATACAAACCCAAAACGCTAATCTGTGTATTGCATCGCCCTTATTGGAATTATTAAAATATTACAATTCTAAAGTACAAAAATTTGATAAGCATGAAATTACAATGTTGTGATATTAAAAGTGAGTCGTTCCCGGTATGAGTTTGTAGATGTTTACACTATGTGTGCAGTATGTACACAAACATCTGTCTCAGTGGTCCGAAGAGATCTCACCCAGAGGGAGCGTGTAAAGTGTGTCGTGTCGGGCGGGGTGGTTTACACACCGCCCGACACAACACACTTAAAAATTTTATGTTCATTTTTGTAGGATATCTACTGAGATTTACACCGTCGCATTTCAGAAAATTTTCTTCATCATTAGAATCTCGTTGGAAGTATATGTCGACGGGTTTATCCCCCAAGAGTGCAGATCACTAAATATATAAAAGAGCATATTTTGTGTAAAAGTGTTACTGACACTTTTCTTGACTGTCTTCTTATGTCTTCTTTTGCCTTCATATCTTTCCGTTTTACCATATTTTCCGTTTCCGTTTCTCTTACTTGCTTCCTGATATTCCCCATTCCTTGCTTCCAATCCCACT
>BLKM01000511.1:0-100725 GCA_013340265.1 Coptotermes formosanus
TACAAAAGGAAACGTTAGGTAACATTTTATGTTGACACCTACGAATGATATAATCAACGTACTACAATGAATTTGATTGATTTGAGAAAAATACACAATTACATATTTGAAAATTGAAAAAGATAACTCTTCGGACGAAAAGAAATTCGTATAAGACCAAAAATCAAGAACTTCTATCCCCGAAGATGTATATATTTCAAACATATGACTTTATAATTAGAAGCAAAAAAAGGAAGAAAATCAGACTTTGAAATGTAAGGTAAGTATACTAGCCATTGGACATTACTTTTAAAGAAAGTTAATCTCTCATTTCTCAACGGTGAAATTTATTGATATGGTAATTATACTTACGAAATTTTGGGTGTCTTCTTTTGATGAGACAATTTTTAGAAAGGTAGCTTTACGATACGAAGCTTCAAGGAAGATTATAATTCATTACGAACCAACATAAATCTTAAACTTACATCGCAATTCGGCAAAAATCAATTCCAATTTCGAGGAGGGAGATTATTTCAAACTATTCCGTAGGAGATTAAAAAGCGCATAAATAAGTACACCTGTATCCTACAATGAAACCACAATCAACATAATTTCAAGGTTTGAGAAGCTTAAAAGCATGAAAATAATAAGTTGAAGTATTGGTAAGTATGGGTACCACTCAGTACACTATTCAATTTTCGTAAAGGTTTCTATCCTCATAGATAAAATTCGTGTCAAATTAGAATTTTTGATGTGGTAATTATACTTACGAAAAAGAATGGTGTTTTTTTTGACAAAAGATTGCGTAAGAATGTTAGAATTGACTAAACTTTCCTTGAAGGAAGGTTAAAATTCATGATAAACCTACATGAATCTCTATATAAAATAACGGTATTGCAAAGAATCCTTGAAAGTACGTATAGTGTGAGGCTGCTATATCCAAGCAAATCCGTTGGCGTATCTGACGCACATAACCATGTAAGGCTCTATCCTAAATTCAAAATACAGTGTCAACGTAATTTTGGATGCCTAAGAAGCTTGAAACAATGAAAATAATACATTGAAATGAATGGTAAGAATAGTTACCACTAATTAAACTTTTAAATATTCGTTAAGCTTTGTTTCTTCAACGCTAAAATTCATGTCCAAGATATTTTATTGGGTGGTAAATATACTTACCTTTAATTTTGGTGACTTCTTTTGATGAAATAATGTATATTAAGAGTAGAATTGATTGAACATACCTTAAGATAAGATTAAAATTCATAAATAACAAACCCAAATCTCAAACATGCATCAAAGATTTACCAAAATCTATTCCAAGATGCGTGTTCAACGCGTGTATAGGAGACTCAATTTATATGGATGTTAAGAAATTTTGAAACCACAAATTGAATATTTTTCCCATTCATTCTACTAATTCAGCTGCAGGGAGTGTTTTTGAGTCTAAAATACATATTTGTTCATGTAATTTTCTAATATTTTGTACTGTAAAGATGAACATTCTCAGTCACTGAAAAGCAATATTTCTACGAAATTGATGAAATTATTTCATACAAAGGTAAACGAAGGTTAACATTTTATTTTGACACCTACCAATGATGTAATCAAAATACTGCAATGAATTTGATTGAATAGTGAAAAAGAAAAAACTACGTATTAGAAAATTAAAGATGATAACTCTTCAGCCAAAAAATTCTTGGTTTACGACCAAAACAACATGAACTTCTTACCTCCAATGATTTATATTGCCATCATATAAGTTTGATCTTAGAACGAAAAATGAAGAAAATAATACTTTTAAATGTAAGGTAACTATACTACCCATTCAATATTTTTTTTAAATTCTTAATCTCTCTCTTCTCAACGCTGAAATTTTTTTGATGTGGTAATAATACTTACGAAATTTTGGGTGCCTTCTATTGATGAAACAATTTTTAAACAGGTAACTTGACGATACGTAGCTTGAAGGAAGAAAAAATTTCTTTACGAACCTACATAAATCTTAAACTTATATCGCATTTCGGCAAATAACAATTCCAATTTCAAGGAGGGAGCCTCTTATTCAAACTAAACTACAGGAGATTATAACGCGCATAACTACGAAAACCTGTGCCCTACAATGAAAAGCACAATCAAGATAATTTTAATGTCTGTGAAGCTTAAAACAATGAAAATAATGCATTGAAATGAATGGTAAGTACAGTTACCACTCAATACACTCTTCAAATTTCGTTGTTTTCTATCCTCAAAGCTAAAATTCGTGTCAAGAAAGATTTTTTATGTGGTAATTATACTTACCAAAGAGTATGGTGTCTACTTTTGACAAAAGAGTGTGTAATAAGGTTAGAATTGACTAAATTCTGTTTGAAGGAAGATTAAATTTCATTATACCTACATGATTCTCCACCTTACATCACGGTAGGGCAAAAGTTTCTTGAAAGTATGTATAGTGAGAGGCTGCTACATTCATGCAAATCCGTTGGTGAAACTGAAGCACATAACGACGAAAGTCTCTATCCTACATTTAAAATACAGTGTCAACATAATTTTGGAGGTCTAAGAAACTTGAACGCATGAAAAAAATTCATTGAAATGATTGGTAAGAGTAGTTATCACTCAATAAACTCTTTAAAATTCGTTAAGCTTACTTTCTTCAAAGCTATAATTCTTGTCAAAAGAGATTTTATCGGGTGGTAAATATACTTACCAATTCTTTTGGTGGCTTGGTTTGATGAAATAATGTGTATTAAGAGTAGAATTGACTGAACTTACCTTAAGGTAAGATTAAAATTCATAAATAACAAACCCAAATCTCAAATATGCACCAAAGATTTGCCAAAATCTATTCCAAATACGTGTTCAAAGCGTATATAGGAGACTCCAATTTTATTGATGGTAAGAAACTTTGAAACTACAAATTGAATATTTTTTACATCCATTCTACTAATTCAGCTGGAGGGAGTGTTTTTGAGTATAAGAAGTGATATTCGTTCATGTAATTTTCTAATATTTTGTACTGTAAAAATGTTCATTCTCACCCCCTGAAAAGCAATTATTTCCAAGAAACTGAAGAAATTGTCTCGTACAAAAGTAAACGTTAGGGAACATTTTATTTTGACACCTACCAATGATGTAATAAACATACTGCAATTACTTTGATTGATTTCTTAAAAATACACAAATACATATTTGAAAATAAAAGATCATAACTCTTCGGCCTTAAACTAATTCGTATACGACCAGAACAACATGAACTTCTTTCCTCCAAAGATATATATTGCCAGCATATAAGTTTGGTCTCAGAAGCCAAAAATCAAGAAAATAATACTTTTAAATGTAAGGTAAGTAGACTAGCCAGTCAAAATTCTCTTTAAAATTTATTTCGCTCTCTCTTCTCAACGCTGAAATTTTTTTATGTGGTAATTATAATTACGACACTTTTGGGTGTCTTCTATTGATGAAACAATTTTTAAACAGGTAGCTTGACGACACGGAGCTTGGAGGAAGATTAACATTCATTACGAACCTACATAAATCTTAAAATTACATCGCAATTCGGCAAAAATCAATTCCAATTTCAAGGAGGGAGCCTCTTATTCAAACTGAACCTCAGGAGATTTTGAAGAGCATAACTACGAAAACCTCTTTCCTACAATGAAAAAAACAATCAAGATAATTTTAAGGTCCGAGAAGTTTAACAGAATAGAAATAATGCGTTGAAATGAATTGTAAGTATAGTAACCACTAAATACACTTCAAATTTTGTTAAGTTTTCTATTCTCAAAGGTAAAATACGTGTCAAGAAAGATTTTTTGATGTGGTAATTATACTTACCAAAAGATGGCGTCTACATTTGACAGAACAGTACGTAAGAATGGTAGAATTTACTAAACTTTGATTGAAGGAACATTAAAATTCATGATAAAACTACATGAATCTCTATGTTACAACATGGTAGCGCAAAAAATTCTTGAAAGTATGTATAGTGAGAGTCTGCTATTTTCAAGCAAATCCGTTGGCGAAACGGAAGCACATAACTACGTAAGGCTCTATCCTACGTTTAAAATACAGTGTCAACATAATTTTGGAGGACTAAGAAGCTTGAACACATGAAAAAAATGCATTCAAATGAACGGTAAGTTTAGTTACAGTCACAAAATTCGTTAAGCTTTCTTTCTTCAACGCTAAAATTCATGTCAAAAGAGGTTTCATTGGGAGGTAAATATACTTACCATTAATTTTGGTGGCTTCTTTTGATGAAATAATCTGTATTAAGAGTAGCATTGATTGAACATACCTTCAGGTAAGATTATAATTCATAAATAACAAAGCCAAATCTCAAATATGCATCAAAGATTTGCCAAAATCTATTCCAAGATGCGTGTTCAACGCGTATATAGGAGACTCCATTTATATGGATGGTAAGAAATTTTGAAACCACTAATTGAATATTATTTCCATCCATTCTACTAATTCAGCTGCAGGGAGTGGTTTTGAGTCTAAAATACATATTTGTTCATGTAATTTTCTAATATTTTATACTGTAAAAGATTCATTTTCTGTCGCTGAAAAGCAATTTTTCTAAGAAACTAATGAAATTTTCTCGTACAAAAGTAAACGTTAGGTAACATTTTGTTTTGACACCTACCCATGATGTAATCAACATACTGCAATTACTTTGATTGATTTGTGAAAAATACAAAACTACATATTTGAAAATAGAAGATTATAACTCTTCGGCCTTAAACTAATTCGTATACGACCAAAAAACATGAACTTCTTTCCTCCAAAGATTTATATTGCCAGCATATAAGTTTGGTCTTAGAAGCCAAAAATCAAGAAAATAATACTTTTAAACGTAATGTAAGTACACTAGCCATTCAAAATTTTCTTTAAAATTTCTTTCGCTCTCTCTTCTCAACGCTGGATTTTTTTGTGTGGTAATTATGGTTACGAAAATTTTGGGTATCTTCTTTTGATGAAACAATTTTTAAACAGGTAACCTGACGATACGTACCTTGAAGGAAGATTAAAATTCATTACGAACCTACATAAATCCTAACCTTACATCGCAGTTCAGCAAAAATCAATTCCAATTTCAAGGAGGGAGCCTTTATTCAAACTAAACCTCAGGAGATTTTAAAGAGCATAACTACGAAAACCTCTTTCCTACAATGAAAAAAACAATCAAGATAATTTTAAGGTCTGAGAAACTTAAAAGAATTGAAATAATGCATTGAAATGAATGGTAAGTATAGTTACCACTAAATTCTCTATTCAAATTTCCTTCAGTTTTCTATCCTCAAAGCTAAAATTCGTGTCAAGAAAGACTTTTTGACGTATTAATTATACTTACCAAAAAGGAAGGAGTCTACTTTTGACAGAACAGGGTGTAAGAAGGTATAATTGACCAAACTCTGCTTGAAGGAAGATTAAATTTCATTATAAACCTACATGAATCTCTATCTTACATCACGGTAGGACAAAAAATTCCTGAAAATACGTATAGTGGGAGGCTGCTTTTTTCAAGCAAATCCGTTGGCGAAACTGAAGCACATAATGACGTAAGATTCAATCCTACATTTAAAATACAGTGTCAACATAGTTTTGGAGGTGTAAGAATTTTGAACATATGAAAATAATGCATTGGAATGAATGGTAAGAATAGTTACCTCTCAGTAAACTCTTAAAAACTCGTTAAGCTTTCTTTCTTCAACGCTAAAATTCATGTCAAAAGAGAATTTATTGGTTGGTAAATATACTTGCCATTAATTTTGATGGCTTCTTTTGTTGAAATAATGTGTATTAAGAGTAGCATTGATTGAACTTACCTTAAGGTAAGATTAAAATTCATAAATAACAAACGCAAATCTCAAACACGCACCAAATAGTGGCCAGAATGTATTCCAAGATACGTGTTCAAAGCGTATATAGGAGACTCCATTTATATGTATGGTAAGAAACTTTGAAACCACAAACTAATTTTTTTCACATCCATTCTACTAATTCAGCTGGAGGGAGTGTTTTTGAGTCTAAAGAGTTATATTTTTCATGTAATTTTTTAGTATTTGTTGCTGTAAAATTATACATTCTCATCCCCAGAAAAAAAATTATTTCTAAGAAACTGAATGAAATTTTTTCTTACAAAAGTAAACGTTATGTAACATTTTATTTTGTCACCTACCAATGATGTAATCAACATACTGCAATGAATTTGATTGATTTGTGAATAATACACAATTACATATATGAAAATTAAAGATGATAACTCTTCTGGCGAAAACTAATTCGTATACGACCAAAACAACATGAACTCCTTTCCTCCAATGATATATATTGCCAACATAAAAGTTATGTCTTAGAAGCCAAAAATAAAAAAATAATACTTTGAAATTTAAGGTATGTATCCTAGTCATTCAATATTTTGTTTAAAAATTGTTAATCTCTCCCTTCTCAACGCTGAAATTTTTCGATGTGGTAATTATACTTACGAAATTTTGTTGTCTTCTTTTGATGAAACAATTTTTAAACAGGTAGCTTGACGATATGTAGCTTGAAGGAAAATTAAAAGTCATTACGAACCTACATATATCTGAAAATTACATCGCTGTTCGGCAAAAATCAATTCCAATTTCAAGGAGGGAGCCTCTTATTCAAACTAAACCACAGGAGATTATAAAGCGCATAACTACAAAAACCTGTATCCTACAATGAAAAGCACAATTAAGATAATTTTAAAGTCGGTAAAGCTTATAATAATGAAAATAATGCATTGAAATAAATGGTAAGTATAGTTACCACTCAATACACTCTTCAAATTTCGTTGTTTTCTATCCTCAAAGCTGAAATTCGTGTCAAGAAAGACTTTTGATGTGGTAATTACACTTACCAAAAAGGATGGTGTCTACTTTTGTCAAAAGAGTGCGTAAGAATGGTAGAATTGACTAAACTCAGCTTGAAGGAAGATTAAATTTCATTATAAACCTACATGAATCTCTATATTACAACACGGTAGGGCAAAAAATTCTTGAAAATAAGTATAGTGAGAGGCTGCTATTTTCAAGCAAATATGTTGGCGAAACTGAAGCACATAACCACGTAAGACCCTATCCTAAATTTAAAATACAGTGTCAACATAATTTTGGAGGTCTAAGAAGCATGAAAACATAAAGAAGTGCATTGAAATGAATTGTAAGTTTGGTTACCACTCAATAAACTCTTAAAAATTCGTTAAGCTTTCTTTCTTCAACACTAAAATTCATGTCAAAAGAGAATTTATTGGTTGGTGAATATACTTACCATTAATTTGGTTTCTTCTTTTGATGAAATAATGTGTTTTAAGAGTAGAATTGATTGAACTTACCTTAAGGTAAGATAAAAATTCATAAATAACAAACCCAAATCTAAAACATGCACCAAATATTTGCCAGAATCTATTCGAAGATACGTGTTCAAAACGTATATAGGAGACTCCATTTATGTGGATGGTAAGAAACATTGAAATCACAAACTGAATATTTTTCACATGCATTCTTCCATTTCATCTGGACGGAGTGTTTTAGAGTCTAAAAAGTGATATTTGTTGATATAATTTTCTAATATTTTTTACTGTAGGTGTTCATTCTCAGCAGATGAAAAGCAGTTATTCCTAAGAAACTGATGAAATTGTTTCGTACATAAGTAACCATTAGGTAACATTTTATTTTGACACCTACCAATGATATAATCAACCTACTCCAATGAATTTGATTGATTTGTGAATAATACACAACTACATATTTGAAAATTAAAAATGGTAACTCTTCGGCCGAAAACTAATTTGTATACGACCAAAACAATATGAACTTCTTTCCTCCAATGATATATATTGCCAACACATAAGTTTGGTCGTAGAAGCCAAAAATGAAGGAAATAATACTTTGAAATGTAAGGTAAATATACTAGCCATTCAACATTTTCTTTAAAATTTGTTAATCTCTCTCTTCTCAACGCTGAAATTTTTGATGTGGTAATCATACTTACGAAACTTTTGGTGTCTTCTTTTGATGAAACAATTTTTAAACAAGTCGCTTGTCGATACGTAGCTTGAAGGAATATTAAAATTCATTACGAACCTATATAAATCTGAAAATTACATCGCAGTTCGGCACAAATCAGTTCCAATTTCAAGGAGGGAGCCTCTTATTCAAACTAAACCACAGGAAATTATAAAGCGCATAACTACAAAAACCTGTATCCTACAATGAAAAGCCCAATCAAGATAATTTAAATCTGAGAAGCTTATAAGAATGAAATTAATGCGTTGAAATGAATGGTAAGAATAGTTACCACTAAATATACTCTTCAAATTTCGTTAAGTTTTCTATCCTCAAATCTCAAACATTCACAGAACTAAGGGTTTCCCCACACCAGTTAACTTTGCGTCATTAATCTCGGTTAGAGCTCTGACGTGTTTTCCTAAGGACGGCACTCTTAGATCCACGTGAATTTATCGGTTACATATGTCATAAGGTGCACCAATGGCAATGCGAAGACACTTGGAATGGAGAACTTTCAGCTTATTTACGTGGCTACGAGGGAACACCTCCATATGGGGAAAGAATAGTCCATCATTGGACGGATGAAGTGCTTATACAGCAGAAATCCTTTTCTGATGGAGAGGCCGCTTCTCCGGTTTAGGAGACAGCCAAACACACCCTGTAGTTGGGATGGTTTCTTTCTGACCTGTACGATACGAAGCAGCCAGGTCAGGCGTATGTCTAGAGTCTCTCCCAAGTAACGGATTGTATCGAACCGTTCGATTAGTTCTCCTAGGACGTGAACCGGTCGACGTTGGGAAGCTAGCAGAAAGCATAGCATTGCTCTTTAATAAGTTAATGGCTATTCTCCATTCCCTCAGCCACTGCTCTGGCCATTCAGATAAGTTTCTAAGTACCTGATGAACAGCGCTGACTTGCGGGAACATTTCGTCCGCGTGCAGGGCCAGCTTTCAGTGGAAGGATGGCACAGGTATTTCGTTGAGATGCAGACTGAAGAAGACAGGCAAGGCTAGCCCGCCCTGCGTCACTCCAGCATGCATGCATTGACGGGTGTAAGTGACTGTTTGGAAAGACGCCTGGAACGTCTGGATATGGAGAGAGGAATATATTATTTTAACAAGATAGAGGGAAAATTTAGGACGGTTATCTTGGAAAGGAGACCATCGACCCAAACGGTATCGAAGGCCCTAGACACGTCAAGAAAAATCGCACCTGTTAGTCTCTTCTCGCTGAAGTTCCTAATCACTCTATCAACTAGGCAATCCAGCTGAAGAGTCGTGCTAGTTTTGGGCCTGAATCCAAGCAGCTCATTGCGCAAAAGCCTGCGTCCGCTTACCTCAATTAAGATCCTACTAAGTAGGATATTTTCGAATAATTTGCCAATCATCCCTGGCATACTTAAACGCCGATAGGACGAGAGTAGTGATAGGTCCTTCCAGGGTTTCGGGATGGAAATTATGTGGGCGTTTTTCGTTACTGTTGGGAAGTACTGCAATAGAAGCGCTGCGTTGAATATATCAACGTGGAGGATTACAGCCCGCTACGGAAAGTGATTCACAGTTCTGTTCGGTAAACCGTTGGGGCCTGGGGCTTTCTCGTATTTCTGACATTGAATGGCGTCATGGATATCCATGGGATTGGTTTGCTTAGGCTGGCTTGCAGGGGCATAAGAATACGCTTGCAACGCCTCGACAAACTTCTCAGTAACTTCCGATCCGACGGGTCGTTTAGCGGCTCGAACTGAGACTGAAACTCAAGCCAGGGCTTCTGCTTTCTAGGGATGAGAGAGCATTCCCGCCGGGAGTGAAGAGGGGAGGTAAAGGAGTGGAAAGTCTCATCACCAGCCCTGTCATCTTCCACAAAGACTGGTCCTCGGGATCAAGGCTCTTCATCGTGCCGTTCCAATGGTTGTTACGCCACTCTTTTAGCTGGTGGATCACTAACCGCTGTAGGCGTTTGACCTTAATTTTCAGGGCAGGGTCCCAGGTGATTTGTCACTGCCAATCAGCCTGTTCTTCAGGCTATTTCATCCTGAATAAGTGGTGAAAAACAAAAGTTACCGAAATTTGAATGCCGAAATTATTATCTGCCTCCACCCCCTAAGAAGTATTCCACTTCTGCATCAATGCAACAATTCCAACGCGATTTACCGATCGGAAGCGCTGCTGGAGGTCATTTCACGTCAGGGTCTGCATCGCGTCCTACGATTTGGTATGGATCTCTTCAATGCTTTCAAACAGTCGCCCCTTGAGCTTGAATTTCATCTTTGAGAAAAGGAAAAAAATCACAGGTTGCGAGGTCTGGTGAGAAGGGATGGTAGGGGATGACTGTCTTGTTCGCAGAATCCAAAATCTGCCCAAAACGAGCGACGCCTTATCCGGAGTTTTGTCATGGTGCAGGGCCCAGGAGGTGTTGCACCACTTGTCAGGACGTTTGCGCCGGATGTTTCCCTCAGTCGAATCATAACGTCGCAACAGAATTTTCCATTCACCATCTGTCCTGCTGGAAAAAATTTCTTATACAATGTCAAATGTCAAAAAACAAATCAATATTTATTTGACATTGCTCCGAACTTGTCGTGCTTTCTTCGGTAGCGGTGAAGTCGGCGTTTTCCAAAGAGACGAGTGCTGCGTTGTCTCAGGGTCGCGCACACACACCAAAGTTTCGTCGCCAGTAATTATGTTGGAGACGAAGTTGCGGTAGTTTTCGGCCTGTTCCTTCAACTCAGTGCAGACAGAAATGCGATGTTCCTATTGATCATTGCTAAGCAGCCTTGGCACAAATTTTGCTGCAATGCGCCGCATGTTGAGCTCACCTGAAAAATTCGCTCGCACATTCCATACCACAGTTCGACAATGTTGCGAACTTCGTGAATCGTACGTCTTCGGTCTTCCCGGATAGCATCTCGCGCTTTTGACAAACATTTTCGGTGTGGATCCGGTCGAAGATAGTCCTGAACGCTCGTCATCATCAACTGACATCTGTCCGTTCTTGAAACACTTAAACCATTCGTAGGTTGGCCTTTGGCCTGGGGCATGATCATCAAATGCTTCTTTAAACATTTATTTTGTTTCCGCTTCCGTTTCACAGAGTTCGAAGCAGCATTTGATGCAAATCCGTTGCTCCTTTACGTTAGTCATTTTGGCAGGTCGACACGATCTCAAAATAGCACTAAAATATGCACAGAAAAAACAATCTTCCACACAGCACATCGCCACTTGGCAGACAGTTTCACAGTGGGCAAAGTTCGCGATACCTAGGGGCCCATAACTGCAGTACAAACGATTTTCGCGCGGCATTCAAATTTCTGGTGATTTTGGGTTGTACCACTTATATGCGTGTATTGGGCACCGTGGATCATTGCGAGGGCGGCTCTCGGAAGTCGATGCCGCTGGTCCCTCCAAAATTTAACTGCGCATTTCCTCCACTCACTTGTCGATTTCAACCTCGTTCGGCAGGAGCGGGGTGGACGGGAGCCTCCCTTCTACCCTGTCCTGGAAATTGACCCAGTCGATCCGCCCGTAGTCAGGACGTGCGGGCAGGTTGCGAAAGGATGATCGGCACGTTTCGTCTATAAGAACGGGCAGGTGATCTGAGTTTAGTGCTGAGCATGACGTCAGATACACTGGGAAGGCAGGGTCCTTAGTATTTACAATGTCTAGGACATCGGAGGAGCTGAGGAGTTATACGGGAGAGTAGTGGGTAAGTCCGGCCCATAAATCAAGCAGGAGTTTTGGCAAGCAAATGCACCCAAGAGCTTAGCCCTTCTTATGGTCATCCACAAATTCGTCGACGGGTTCAGTATCGAGCAAATCGGAGATCAACTCGATGGGCGACAGTATACTGTACAGTATAATTTCCAACTCTCCAAAGGTTTGTACAGTACAGTAAAAGTTGTACAGTAAAATTGATAATATATTTTTTATTAAAAAATGTTCATTCTCAGTCGCTGTAATGCTATTATTTCTAAGAAAGTAATGAATTCGTTTCGTACAAATACAAATCTTATGTAACGTGTTATATTTATACGTAACAATGGTATAATCAATGTACCACCATGAAATTGAAGGAATGGGGAAAAATAAAAAACTCCCGTCAAATGAATTATTAAAATAAAGGAAGCCATACTTTTTGGCGAGAGTCTAATACCTAAAAGACAAAAACCACATAAACTTCTATCCTCCAATGATTTACATTCCCAACGTATATTTTAGGTATAGGTGGCCTAAGTCAAGAATAAAATACTTTGAAAAGAACTTACCCCACAATATTTTCTTTAAAAATCGTCATTCTTTCTAACCTCAAATCTGAAATTGGTGACAAGAAAGATTTTTTGGTGTGGTAAACATAATTCTAAATATAGGGGTTTCTTCTTTTCAACAAAGAGTGTGTAATAACGTTAGAATTGACTAAACTTAGTTCGAAGGAAGATTACATTTCATCATAAATCTACATAAACTTCAAACTTACTTCATAATACGGCAAATTGTCTCTTTGAAGTCCTAAGATTATCCAACATTCAAATAGTTTTCAACATACATTTTAGTGCCTGAGAAGCTTAAAAAGAGCTTTGAAATGAATGGTAAGTATATTTACCATCCAACAAATTCTTCAAATTTCGTTAAGTTTTCTATCCTCAATGCTAAAATTTCTGTATAGAAAGGTTTTTGATGTAGTAAATATACTTACCAACAATTTGAGTATATTCTTTTGAATAATGGTTGGGTAATAAAGTTAGAATTCAATAAATTTAGCTGGAATGAAGATTAAGATTCGTGATAAACCTATACAAATACCAAACGTACACAACATTTCGGCAAAAATCTCTTCCAATTCCAAAGAGATTCAAGGTGCGTAATAGAAATAAAACACTTGACGACAATAACTCACATAACCACGTAAACATCTATATTAAATTGAAAAACGACAACACAATCTGAAGGCTTCAGAATTTAAAACATTAATAAGAGCTTTGAAATGAATGTTAAGTATAGTCGCCACGCAATATAATCTTCAAAATTTGTTATCTATCAACGCTAAAATTGTTGTGAAGAAAGTTGGTTTAATGTGGTATGTTACTTAAGAAAAATTTGGGTTGCTTCTTTTTATGAAACAGTGTGCATTAAGGAGAGAATTGACCATGCTTATCTGAAGGAAGATTAAAAATGATGATAAACCTACATAAATCTCATATTTACATCACAGTTGGGCATACGTCTGTCCAAGTCCAAAGAGTGAGAGGCTCCATTAAACAAGAAATACCGTTGGCGGGAATAGCGCACGTAACGACGTAAACCTCTATCCTACATTAAAATAGATTATCAAAATATTTTTTAAGGTCTGAGAAATTAAAAACATGAAAATCATGAATCCAAATGAATGGTGAATATAGTTACCACAGAATATATTCTTCAAATTTCTTAAAGTTTTCTATTCTGAACACAAAAATTTTTGTCAGAAGAGATTTTTTGAAGTTGTATCTATTCTTACAAACAATTAGAAGTGCTTCTTTTGATGAAAGAGGGTGTAATAAGCTTATAATTGAATAAATTTAGCTTGAAGAAGGTTTCAAATTCATTATATACCTACACAAATCTCAAACTTACATCACATTTCAGCATAAACATCTTCCAAGTTCAAAGAGTTTCATGGTGCTTGATTTAAGTGAAACCGCTGGCGAGAACCACCCACTTAATTACGTAAACTTTTTCCTACATTGAAATACGTTGTCAACATGTTTATAAGGTCTGAGAAGATTAAAAACATGAAATAACTTTGAAATGAATGGCAAGTATGGATACAACCCAATATAAATTTCAAAATTTTTTTTCCCCAATTTCAATGCTAAATTTGGTGCCAAGAAACTTTTTTGATATGTTATATACACTTACGAAAAGTGTGGGTAGCTCCGATTTTATGAAAGGGCATGCACTAATCATAGAATTGAATAAACTTATCTGAAGGAGGATTAAATACCATGATAAACCTACATAAATCTGAAATTTGCATCACACTTGTGCACAAATTTCACCAAGTCCAAAGAGTGAGAGGCTGCTTTATGCAATCAGTTCCTTTGGCGAGAATAGCGCACATAACGATGTAAACCTCTTTCCATCATTGAAATAAATTGTCAACATATATTTTTAGGTCAGAGAAATTAAAAACATGAAAGTGATGTATTGTAATGTATCGTAAGTATAGTAACAAACCAAAATATTCTTCAAATTTCCTTCAATTTTATATCCTCAACATTTTTAATCCAGTGAAGCAAAATTTTTTGTTGTGATAATTATATTACAAAAAATTTGGGTACCTGATTTTGATGAAACAGTGAGTTATATGTTTAGAATCAACTAAACTTAGCTTGAAGGAATATGAAGATTCATGATAAACATATATAAATCTCAAACTTGCACGACACTTCTTCAAAAATCTACTCCAAATTCAAAGTGTGGGAGGGTGCATGGTACACGTTAAAAAGTTGGCGAGTATAACGAACATAAGGACGCAAACATCTAACCATCAATGAAAAGCTGACCGAGAAGCCTAAAACATGAAAAAATATTTGAAATGGGTGGTAAGTATAATTACCACCCAACATATTCATCAAATTTCGTTGTTTTCTAACCTGAACGCATGAAAAGCTGTCTAGAAAGATTTTTTGATGTGGTAATTATACTTACCAACATATAGGGTAACTTCTTTTGATGTAAGAGTGTATAATAAGGTTAGAACTGCTTAAATATAGCTTGAAGGATTAAAAAATTTATAATAAACCTGCAAAAATCTAATCCATCACATTTCGGCATTAATCCCTTCCAATTCAAAGAGTGAGAGGGAGTTCTATACTAGTGTTCTTTGGGGATAATAACACACTTAACGACGTGAACATCAATCCTACTTTGAATTACATTTCAGCACATTTTTAAAGTCTGTTAAGTTAAAAAACATTAAAATAACGCTTTGAAAAGAATGGTAATTAGAGCTACAACTTATTCTACACTTCAAAATTCGTAAAGCTTTCCATCGTCAATGATAAAATTCATGTCAAATGAGAGCCTATGGGGAGGTAAAAACACTGACCATTAATTTGGGCGACACTTTTTTTTTCAAAAAAATTGTATTAGTGGTGGAATTAACTCAGCTTACCTGAAGGGAAAATTAAAATTCATAATTCAATAATATAAATATCAAACATACAATAAAAGTAGTCTAAAATCTCTTGCAAGGTACGTGTTCAAAGGAAAGGGATAGACTTGTTTAACACGAATGTAAATTTAATCCACAAATTTGTTACTTCTAAAATCAAGAGCACATAAGCAGAACGAGGGTAAGATTTTGAGCCTAGAAAGTAATATTTGTACAGTAAAATTGCTAATATATTTGTATTAATAAATGTTCATTTTCAGTCGCTGTAATGCAATTATTTGTAAGGAAGAAATGGATTCGTTTCGTACAAATACAAATCTTATGTAGCATGTTATATTTATACGTAAGAATGTTATAATCAATGTACCACCATGAAATCGAAGGTGTGGGGAAAAATACAAAATTCTCGTTAAGTGAATTATTAAAATAAAAGAAGCCATAACCTTTAGAGAGGGTCTAATGCCTATAACGCAAAAACCACATAAACTTCAATCCTCCAATGATTTACATGACCAACATATATTTTAGATATCGGTGGCCTATGTTAAGAATATATTACTTTGAAGAAGAAGTAAGTATATTTACCACACATTTTCTTTAAAAATCGTCAATCTTTCTATTCTCAAAGTTGAAATTGGTGCCAAGAAAGATTTTTTGGTGTAGTAATTGTAATTACTAAACAAAGGGCGTATAATAACGTCAGAATTCACTGAACTTACCTTGAAGGAAGATTAAAATTCATAATAAATCTAAATAAATGTCAAACTGACTTCTTAATACGGCAATTGTCTCCTCGAAGTTCTAAGAATATCCTATATTCAAATAGCTTGACAACTTAATTTCTAGTGTCTGACAAGCTTAAAATAAGCTTTGAAATGAATTGTAAGTATATTTACCATACAACATATTTTTCAAATTTAGTTAAGCTTTTTATCCTCAATGTTAAAATTTCTGTAAAGTGTGCTGGGGTTTCCTCCCCGTGCACCTTACTTGCGAGCTCAATCACCTACTCCCCACCTTTACCCCTCCTTTACCCCTCCTCTCCTTTCGCCTAGTTCACTTTTGCTCCCAGTCGTCACTCTGCGTCCAGCCAGCTAGTGGGTTACAACAAAATTCGGTTTCGGCGGGGGAGCCAAAATTCCGTCCGGATGTGGCTTGCCGGGGATAGGGGTCCCTCACCTGGCGGCGTGGTCCCGTGGATGGAGTTTTGATTCGGGTTTAGCCCCACGCCTCCAGGGAGGTACCTTGGTTTTGGTGGCTTTTCTACTCGGCACGTACAACACCTTGTATTCATTATTGTAAGTATTGTAAATTTTCTTGGTTTGTTACTTCAATTTATGTAATTTAATTTATATTAAGTTTGTTATGTTTATTTATCTTTTGAATTTTCTGTTGTGTCGCTGCACTGTCCAGTAGGGCTCAGTGAGGTCGGTGCAGTGAGTTGGTAGCAGAGCGTTTTGGGTTTAGTTTGCTTGATTTGAGCTCATAATACACAGCGGTTTATTTATTTCAGCAAATTGTTTATTGTGTTGGTTGTATCTGTTATGCAACCCTTCAGGTTGCCTGGTGTACCTTGGACCCTCATTAGGAGTGCTGGCATTATGTAAGACGTATTACCGTTGGTGGACTTTGATACTGTAACCCACCTAAGTGAATTACGGCACTCTTTCGTTTGTTGTCATTGGGTGTGTATTTTATTTGTAAAAAACAGTCAAAAGAGCCAGAGTATGTCCATCATGAATCCAAATTATTTGTACAAAGATGAGCTCGAGTACGAGTTGGGGACTAGGGGCTTAAGCAGTCTTGGGGACGTCCAACTTTTGCGTAAAATTTTTCGCTCTATTCAGGCAGACGAAGTGCCCAGTAATATCCAGAATTTGGGGAAATTTGACGTGGGGGAACTGTTTAAGAGGGTGCATGATAAACTGGCGGAGTTAGAAAGGTTGACTGGGCAGGATACGAACAGCCGACCGTTGTCACGGGTCAGAGTCTACACGAGGGTGACACATGTCAGGAATCGTCTTCGCCATTTGCAGGGTTTGGATCCGGAGGTCACAGGCGAATTTAAAGTTAGTTTGGAAGGTTTGGACTCCCGTCTGGACGGTGTTGAAAGGTTGCTCTCAAGCGTTTGTGAGGACGAGGAGGGAAGCCGTGTTCATCCGGAACAGACTGGAGACGCAGGGCATGTTGTTAGTGCAGGCGATGTGCATTTTCGCTCAGTTTTGGGCGGCCCATTTCGGCAAGAAGTGAGTCTAATAACAGCGACAAGTGCAGCGGACGAGGTGGCTGCGCAGAGCATGGACAACGAGCAGCGGAGGCAAGATATGGTGCCTGCCCCATTTAACTCACCGAGTTTTAGCCGTGTTTCCCACCTTGTAGAATTTTTGAAGAAGAGACTGCGTCGGATTGATGGCCTTGATGTAAATCAGTTATTGACGTTTTTGGCGGACGTCATGCGGATTCGCAGCATTTGTCAGGTGACGGACAGGCAGTTGCTTGAACTTATTTTTCCGTTTTGTGAAGACGCCTTGGGCGCCAGGGTTTCTCTGGCGATTAACAACGACCGGAGTTTTGTGCAGTTTCATCGCGACTGTCTGGATTATTTCGCGCCGAGACGCTTATATGAGCGGCTGCGGCAAGACAGGTATCATAGGCTGCAGGCTAAAGGGGAATCATTCGCAACTTACATCAACAGAATTAAGCAGGCCGCGGCGGTACTGCAGATCCCGGGTACGGAGCAGGAAATTGCTAGGAATATCGTTGAAGGTCTCCACCCAGAGCAACGGTCTCGCTTTGTTTTCCAACAAGGGCCTCAAAATTTTGAAGATCTTGACCAGCTTGCGATCTTGGATCAAAATTTGGCGTTTGCTGATCGGTCGAGGGAGATAGGGTCATCAGGGAGCTGTTTTCTGGCACGGGAACCGAACGTCCAGATTTCGCCTCTTCGGGCGAGTGGTTCGTCAGCACGAGTGGAAAGGTCATCGTCTGGTCAGAGTAAAACGTGTTTTTTCTGTCATAAGGTGGGGCACCTAAAGAAGGACTGTTTTCGTTGGCGCGAACAACAGCGTAAGCGCTCACAAGGATCACCGGCTGAATCGTTGGGACTACG
The DNA here is from genome assembly GCA_013340265.1 of Coptotermes formosanus. Classification (NCBI taxonomy): domain Eukaryota; kingdom Metazoa; phylum Arthropoda; class Insecta; order Blattodea; family Rhinotermitidae; genus Coptotermes; species Coptotermes formosanus. Next base: position 18,280 of record BLKM01000511.1, read on the forward strand.
GGAGGCGCGGCGCCATATTGTGGGTGTAGTAAGTGGGCTTCCCCCCAAGTTAGAAGTCCAATTGGGTAATTTGTTAACCTGCGCCCTTCTGGACTCCGGTGCGGCTAGGTCATTAATCTCGCATGCTCACTTGTCTGAAATGCAGAAGGCTAATCCTAAGTTGGAGTTACATCCTGTTGAATTGAAATGCGTAACGGCTTCTGGTCAAGGGTTACCGATTTGTGGACAGGTATGGCTGCCGGTAAGAGTGGCCGGGTTCACGTGGAAATTTCCTTTTTTGGTGGGTAGACGTTTGTGTGGGTTCCCTATTTTGGGGGCAGATTTTCTTGCTAAGACGCAATTGGTGTTAGATGTGGCAAGGTCCAAGTGTCATTTCGCGTTTGCTCCTGAGACGGTCATTAAGTTGGGGGGCCGTAAGAATTCCGACGTCTTATTTCAAACTGTCTCTGTTGTTGGTGAGGGCGCTCAGGGAATTAGGACAGGAAAGCTCGCTCCTGAGAGGGGGAAAAGGTTGGCTCAGTTGGTTGCGGAATATCCCGATGTATTGACGCCTAAGTTAGGGTTGACTCATCTTATGGAATACAACATTCAACTCAGGGATAATAAGCCAGTTAGGTTGGCACCTTATAGATTGGCCCCGCCTAAAATGAAGTTCCTTAGGGGACATCTCCAACAACTTCTGCGTGAGGGCGTAATCGAGCCCTCGACATCTAGTTATTCGAGCCCGATGTTTCTTGTTCCCAAGTCAAGTGGTTCGTTCAGAGCCGTGGTGGATTACCGCGCCCTCAATAAAAACATTGAGATTGAATCCGTGCCGTTGCCAGATATTCATTCCGCTTTCCACTGTTTCGCCAAGGCTAGGTATTTTACGACGCTTGATTTGAACCAAGCATATCACCAGATTCCATTGGCCCAATCATCAAAACAGTATACCGCATTTTGCACCGACTGGAACTTGTATCAGTACACCCGAGTGCCTTTTGGTATCGCCACCGGTGCGCAAGTTCTTACTAGACTGCTTGATAGAGTTTTCCAGGACATCAAATTCGAGTTCGTTTACCATTATTTGGATGACGTTGTCATCTATAGTGAGAGCTTTGAACAGCATCTTCAGCATATTCGTGAGGTTTTGGAGCGCCTTCGTAGCGCGGGGTTGACTGTGAATCCCGAGAAGGTAGTGTTTGCTACTCAGGAGATCTCGTTTTTGGGCCACCTTGTGTCTCTTGCGGGGGTTAAGATCGACCCGGAGAGAACCAAATCCATTGCGGATTTCCCACCTCCCAAGGACGTGAAGGGTATTGCCCGGTTTGTGGGCATGGTGAACTATTATCACAAGTTCATCCCGAACTTGGCCCACGTTGCAGCGCCTTTGAACCAGCTGCGTAAGAAAGGTGTGAAGTTCGTTTGGGGACCGGAACAGCAGGAGGCCTTTCTTAAACTTAAAGCAGCTATCTCACAGCCTCCAGTCCTGAGGATGGCCGATTTTAATAAACCCTTTATTTTGCAAACTGATGCTAGCGGCGTTGCCTTAGGTGCCGTGTTGTTGCAGGATTTCGAGGGGACACGTCAACCCATCGCTTATGCATCGCGCACTCTGAGCTCCCAGGAGAAGAAGGCTTCGTCCATCTACGAACTCGAATGTCTGGCAGTTCTGTTTGGTACTGATAAATTTCGGAAATACACCGAACACCAGGAGTTCTTACTAGAGACGGATAACCAGGCTTTGTCATGGTTGCTTTCGCATCCGCGACAATTGGGTAAAATTGGTCGTTGGGTGGCTAAGATTTCGTCGTTGAAATTCCAGGTACAGCACATTCGTGGGACCCAAAACGTCGTTGCCGACACGTTGTCCCGGATGTTTGAGGGACACCCCTCCCAGGGGGAAGAGGTCGTTGTATGTAATGCTGTGCTGAATGGATTCCCGCTTGCTTTTCAAGATCTTGGGAATTTACAGAGGCAGGATCCGGAATTGGAGAAGATTATAGTTAGGCTAGAGAAAGGCGAAGGGGTCCCTGGTTATTCCCTGTCGCGGGACGTTTTATGTTGGGTTCCGAGCCGTGGTGGGGGTCAGAAGATTGTGGTGCCGACGGCCGCGGTGCCCATGATCTGTGAATATTTTCATACCTCACCTGTAGGAGGTCATCTGGGTATTTACAAGTCCATCTCGAAGATCCGAGAAAATTTTGCTTGGAAACACATGTATCAAGAGATTCGCGATTGGGTGCTAAGGTGCCAGGCGTGTGCCAGGAGTAAACCCGCGCAAAGTTCTCGGGTGGGTTTGCTGGCCTCTGAGGTCGCGCAACGTCCATTTCAAAAGCTGTTTATTGATTACGTGGGCAAGCTACCCCGTACTAAGCAGGGGAACTGTATGCTGTTAGCTTGTGTCGACGCCTTTTCGAAATTTGTTTGGCTTGTTCCCGTGAGGAGGGCCACTACTTATGCTACTATTAAAGCATTGAGGACTAAAATTTTTTCCAGTTTCTCGGTCCCGGAAATTATCGTCTCCGACAACGCACAATGTTTTGTGTCCAAACAGTTCCGACAGTTTTGTTTTGGTCTAGGAATTCAGCACGTTACTACCACCCCATATTACCCTCAGCCGTCTTTAGCGGAGCGCTTCAATAGGAATCTTCGATCAGCGCTTATTGCGTATCACGCCAAGTCTCAAAATACATGGGACGTAAATTTGGATTGGCTTCAGATAGCTTTTAATACTGCTTCTCATGAGTCAACCGGTAAAACTCCTTTCGAGATTATTTTCCCGTTTAGAGCGGGGACCCCCTTGCTGAACAAATGGGGCATTCAGGATCTCCTACCAGCTAAATGTTCGCCACGCAAATTAAGACGCGTGTGGGACGAAGTGCGCCGAAGCTTACGTCGCAGTCACCAAAAGATGGAAAAGCGGTACAACAAGGGCCGTCTGGTGAATAAGTACCAGGTGGGCGATAGTGTGTGGCTCAAGGCTCATCACATCAGTCAGGCCGCCCGGGGTATTTCGGCTAAACTATCGTACCGTTGGGATGGACCGTGGGCTATCGATTGTTTTTTGACCCCTGTTACGGTCAGGTTAGTTGACCCTCAAGATCCATCTCGTCTCGCGCGGGCTCATCTTTCGCAGCTGAAAGCCGCACATTTACCAGGGTAGCTGTCTTGCATCTTATTATTTTGCGTGTTGTACGTGGCCACATGTTGGTTTTTTTATCTCCTTATTTGGGTACGTGCCTAGTCATATTATGCAACGGGGGGATGTTATGTATTTGGGCTTCTGAGCATTTGCTGGGATTTGTTTGGTTGGGTGTGAGGTTGGGCGCATGTGATGTATTTGTTCCTACTTGTTGTTATCCTTTTGCCTGTTATGTTTGCACGCGACCCGGCCAAGCTACGATTCCGTGCGACGACACCTGGACCGGTCTGTTCCAGCCAAGTGCACTATGGTACCCGCTGGTGCGGCGTAGCAGATCCGGACGAACTTACGCACGTGTACGGAGACGACGCGTGCTGTTACGGAAGTGGCAACGTGTGGAGGTGAACGTGGCACGCGTCACTAGGGGTGGACGCTACTTGGGTCCTCTGTGGATTTAGTGCGTTCGGCCGCCGGACATGGTGTAGCATGAGGGAGTGCGGACCGAAGCAGGACGAGAGAAGTTACTCAAGGAAGCGCTGAGTGTTCTAACGGGTGACGGACACTGGTGTGAAAGTGCCTCATGGTGTGGTGAACGTGGTAGGACACGTGGATAGTCTCATCAGGAACACTTGTATTTTCATAGCCCCATGGTCTATTTTGGAGGTCGGGGTTGTGACGGGGTTTCCTCCCCGTGCACCTTACTTGCGCGCGCAATCACCTACTCCCCACCTTTACCCCTCCTTTACCCCTCCTCTCCTTTCGCCTAGTTCACTTTTGCTCCCACTCGTCACTCTGCGTCCAGCCAGCTAGTGGGTTACAACAAAATTCGGTTTCGGCGGGGGAGCCAAAATTCCGTCCGGATGTGGCTTGCTGGGGGTAGGAGTCCCTCACCTGGCGGCGTGGTCCCGTGGATGGAGTTTTGATTCGGGTTTAGCCCCACGCCTCCAGGGAGGTACCTTGGCTTTGGTGGCTTTTCTACTCGGCACGTACAACACCTTGTATTCATTATTGTAAGTATTGTAAATTTTCTTGGTTTGTTACTTCCATTTATGTAATTTAATTTATATTAAATTTGTTATGTTTATTTATCTTTTGAATTTTCTGTTGTGTCGCTGCACTGTCCAGTAGGGCTCAGTGAGGTCGGTGCAAAAGAAAGGTTTTATGATGTAGTATATATAATTACCAACAATTTGAGTAGCTTCTTTGAATAATGATTGTGTAATAAGGTTAGAATTCACTAATTTTAGGTGGAATGAAGATTAAGATTCGTGATAAACCTATATAAATACCAAACGTACACAACATTACGACAAAAGTCTCTTCCAAGTTCAAAGAGTTTCAAGGTGCGTCATATATATAAACATTTGGCGACAATAACTCACATAACGACGTAAACATCTATCTTACATTGAAAAACGTCAACATAATCTTAAGTTTTCACAATATAAAACATAAATAAATCTTTGAAATGAATGTTAAGTATAGTCGCCACACAATATATTCTTCAAAATTTGTTTTCTATCAACGCTAAAATTGTTGTGAAGAAAGATGTTTTAATGTGGTATATTACATACGAAAAATTTGGGTAGCTCCTTCTTATGAAACAGTGTGCATTAAGGATAGAACTGATTGTACTTATCTGAAGGAAGATTAAAAATCATGATAAACCTACATAAATCTCATATTTACATCACATTTGGCCACACGTCTGTCCACGTCCAAAGAGTGAGAGGCTGCATTAACCAAGCAATAACGTTGGCGAGAATAGCGCACATAACGACGTAAAACTCTGTCCTACATTAAAATAAATTTTCAACATATCTTAAGGTCTGAGAAATTAAAAACATGAAAATAATGAAGTCAAATGAATGGTAAGTATAGTTACCACCGAATATATTCTTCAAATTTTGTAAATTTTTCTATTCTGAACACAAAAATTTCTGTCGGGAGAGTTTTTTGAAACTGTATTTTTTTTACTAACAATTTGAGGTGTTTCTTTAGATGAAAGAGTGTGTAATAAGCTTCTAATTGAATAAATTTAGCTTGAAGAAGGATTCAAATTCATGATAAACCTACACAAATTTCAAACTTACATCACATTTCAGCATAAATACCTTCCAAGTTCAGAGAGTTTCATGGTGCTTGATTTAACTGAATCCGTTGGCAGGAACCACGCGCATAATTACGTAAATCTTTATCCTATATTGAAATACGTTGTCAACATGTTTTTAATGTCTGAGAAGATTAAAAACATGAAAAAAGCTTGGGAATGAATGGTAAGTATAGCTACCACCCAATATATATTTCAAAATTTCCTTTCTAAGTTCAATACTAAAATTAGTGTCAAGATACGTTGTTTGATGTGTTATTTACACTTACGAAAAGATTGAGTAGATCCGTTTCTATGAAAGTGTGTGCAATATCTATAGAATTTACTAAACTTATCTGAAAGAAGATTAAAAATCGTGATACACCTACATAAAGCTAAAATTTGCATCGCAGTTGTGCACAAATTTGTCCAAGGCCAAAAATTGAGACGCTGCATTATGCAATCAGTTCCTTTGGCGGATATAGCGCACATAACGATGTAAACCGGTTTTCTACATTGAAATAGATTTTCAACATATATTTTTAGGTCTGAGAAATTAAAAACATGAAAATAATGTATTGAAATGAATCGTAAGTATAATAACCACCCAATATATTCTTCCAATTTCGTTCAGCTTTTTATCCTCAGCGTTATAATTACAGTAAATAAATATTTTTAGGTCAGAGAAATTAAAAACATGAAAGTGATGTATTGTAATGTATCATAAGTATAGATTCAAACCAAAATATTCTTCAAATTTCCTTCAATTTTATATCCTCAACGTTTTTAATCCAGTGAAGTAAAATTTTTTGTTGTGATAATTATACTACAAAAAATTTGGGTAGCTGATTTTGATGAAAGAGTGAGTTACATGGTTAGAGTTAACTAAACTTAGCTTGAAGGAAGATCAAGATTCATGATAAACATACATAAATCTCAAACTTACCTCACTTCTTCAAAAATCTACTGCAAGTTCAAAGAGTTGGAGGGTGCTTGATACACCTTAAAAACTATGCAAGAGTAACGCACATAAGAACGCAACTATATATCCTGCAATGAAAAGCTGACTGAGAAGGCTACAAATATGAAAAAAGGCTTTGAAATAAATGGTAAGTGTAATTACCACCCAATATATTCTTCAAATTTCGTTGTTTTCTACCCTGAACGCAGGAATTGATGTCAGGAAAGATTTTTTGATGTGGTAATTATACTTACAACATATTGGGTAACTTATTTTGATGTAGGAATGTGTAATAAGGTTAGAATTCCCTAAACATAGCTTGAAGGAAAAATGAAACTTATAATAAACCTGCATAAATCTAATGCCTCACATTTCGGCATTAAAACCTTCCAATTCAAAGAGTGAGAGATACCTCTATACTAGCAAAACTTTTGGGGAAACTCACTTGACGAAGTAAACCTCTATCCTACTTTGAAATATATTTTAACACATTTTTAAAGTCTGTTATGCCAAAAAAAACATTAAAATAGCAGTTTGAGAAGAAAGGTAGTTAGAGCTACCACTTATTGTACACTTCAAAATTCTTAAAACTTTCCATCGTCAATGACAAAATTCATGTCAAATGAGATTCTATGGTGTGGTAAATACTCTGACCATTAACTTGTGCGATCCTTTTTTTAAAAAAACGTGTATTAGTGGTGGAATTAACTCAACTTACCTGAAGCGTAGATTAAAATTCATAATTAAAAAATATAAATATCAAACATATATTAAAATTCGGCTAAAATCACTTGCAAGATACGTGTTCAAAGGAAAAGGACAGATTCTTTTAACACGTATGTTAACATTTAATCCACAAATTTGTTATTTCTAAAATCAACTATACATAAGCAGCACAAGGGTATGACTTTGAGCCTAGAAAGTGATATTTGTACAGTAAAATTTCTAATATATTTCTATTAAAAAACGTTCATTTTCAGTATCCGTAAAGCACTTATTTCTAAGAAAGTAATGAATTCGTTTCGTACAATTACAAACCTTATGTAACATGTTATATCTATACGTAACAATGTTACAATCAATGTACCACCATGAAATTGAAGGTATGGGGAAAAATAAAAAAACTCTCGTCAAATGAAATACTAAAATAAAGAAGCTATACACTTTGGCAAGAGTCTAATACCTATAACAAAAACCACATAAACTTTTATCCTCCAATGATTTACATTGACAAAATATCTTTAGGTATCGGTGGCCTAAGTCAAGAATATAATGCTTTGAAAAGAAAGGTAAGTATACTTACCCCACAATATTTTCTTTAAAAATCGTCCATCTTTCTATCCTCAAAGCTGAAATTGGTACCAAGAAAGATTTTTTGGTGTGGTAATTATAATTACTAAATATAGGGGTTTCTTCTTTCAAACAAAGAGCGTATAATAACGTTAGATTTCACTAAACTTAGGTTGAAGGAAGATTAAAATTCATCATAAACCTACATAAATTTCAAACTTACTTCATATTACGGCAATTGCCTCTTCGAAGTTCTAAGAGTATCCTACATTCAAATAGATTATCAACGTACTTTTTAGTATCTGAGAAGCTTAAAAAAAGCTTTGAAATGAATGGTAAGTATATTTACCACACAACATATTCTTCAAATTTAGTTAAGTATTCTATCCTCAACGCTAAAATTTCTGTAAAGAAAGATTTGTTGATGTAGTATATACACTTACCAACAATTTGAGTAGCTTCTTTGAATAATGATTGTGTAATAAAGTTATAATTCACTAATTGTAGCTGGAATGAAGACTAAGATTCGTGATAAACCTACATAAATCCCAAACGTACACAACATTAAGGCACAGATCTCTTCCAAGTTCAGAGTTTCAAGGTGCGTCATAGATATAAAACATTTGGCGGCAATAACTCACAAAACGTCGTAAACATCTATATTACATTGAAAAATCAACATAATCTTATGTTTTCAGAAAATAAAACATAAATAAAAGCTTGGAAATAAACGTTAAGTATAGTCACCACGCACTACATTTTTCAAAATTTGTTTTCTATCAACGCTAAAATTGTTGTGAAACAAGATGTTTTAAAGTGGTATGTTACGAAAAACTTGGGTAGCTCCTTTTTATGAAACAGTGTGCATTAAGGATAGAATTGAATACACTTATCTGAAGGAAGATTAAAAATCATGATAAACCTACATAAATCTCATATTTACGTTACTGTTGGCCACACGTCTGTCCAAGTTCAAATAGTGAGAGGCTGCATTAACCCTTTAAAGACGAAGCGTATCTGTTTCATATAAGGACTCAGTGCGCTGTAAACACTGTCCACTTCGGTTATAAAAACCAGTCTCTTAATGTTTTATAAGGCAAATGTTGCTGTTTGTTCTGAGATCCGTACAAAACTCATAAACGCAACATGGGCACCACGTAGAATTTTTAATGTTAAAACTGGTCGTATGTAAAGTTACCGCTATGCTTTAAAAGGTAAAGCAAGCAATAACGTTGGCGAGGAAAGCGCACATAACGACGTAAATCTCTATCAATGCAAAAATTGGTGTCAAGATACATTGTTTGATGTGTTATTTACACTTACGAAAATTTGGGTAGCTCCGTTTTTATGAAAATATTTGCGGTAAGAATAGAAATGACTAAACTTATCTGAAGGAAGATTAAAAAACATGATAAACCTATATAAATCTCAAATTTGCATCGCAGTTGTGCACAAACTTGACCAAGTCCAAAGAGTGAGAGGCTGCATTATGCCATCAGTTCCTTTGGCGAGAATAGCGCACATAAGGACGTAAACCTATCTCCTACATTGAAATAGATCGTCAACATATATATTTAGGTCTGAGAAATTAAAAACATGAAAATAATGTGTTGAAATGAATTGTAAGTATAGTAACCACCCAATATATTCTTCAAATTTCGTTAAGTTTTGTATCCTCAACGTTAAAACATCCAGTGAAAAAAATTTTTTGATGTGATAATTATATTACAAAAAATTTGGGTAGCTGATTTTGATGAAACATGAGTCATATGGTTAGAATTAACTAAACTTTGCTTGTAGGAAGATCAAGATTCATGATAAACATATATAAATCTGAAACTTACCTCACAATTCTTCAAAAATCTACTCCGAGTTCAAAGTGTGGGAGGGTGCTTAATACACGTTAAAGAGATGGCGAGAATAAGGAACATACGGACGCAAATATCTATCCTGCAATGAAAAGCTGACTGAGAAGGCTACAGATATGAAAGAAGCTTTGAAATGAAAGGTAAGTATAATTACCACCCAATATATTCTTCAAATTTCGTTGTTTTCTACCCTGAACGCAGGAATTGGTGTCAAGAAAAATTTTTTGATGTGGTAATTATACTTACCAACATATTGGATAACTTCTTTTGATGTAAGGGTGTGTAATAAGGTTAGAATTGCCTAAACAGAGCTTGAAGGAAGAATAAAATTTTTAATAAACATGCAGAAATCTAATGCATCACATTTCGGCATTAATCCCTTCCAATTCAAAGAGATAGAGGGAGCTCTATACTAATAAACTTTTGGGGATAAAAACACACTTGACGACGTAAACCTCTTTCCTACTTTGAAATATATTTCAACACATTTTTAAAGTCTGTTAAGCTAAAAAATATTAAAATAACGCTTTGAAAGGATGGTACTTACAGCTACCACTTATTATAGACTTCAAAATTCGTAAAACTTTCTATCGTCAATGATAAAATTCATGTCAAATGAGATTGTATGGTGTTTTAAATACACTTACCATTAATTTGAGCGATTCTTTTTTTGGAAAAACATGTATTAGTGGTGGAATTAACTCTACTTACCTGAAGGGAAGATTAAAATTCATAATTAAAGACTATAATTATGAAACGTAAATTAAAGGTCGGCTAAAATCGCTTGCAAGATACATGTTCAAAGGAAAATGGACAGACTCGTTTAACACGTATGCTAACTTTTAATCCACAAATTTGTTTTTTCTAAAATCAAATATATGTAAGCAGAATAAGGGTATGATTTTGAGCCTAGAAAGTGATATTTGTACAGTAAAATTTCTAATATAATTGTATTAAAGAGCGTTCATTTCCAGTCCCTGTAACGCAATTATTTCTAAGAAAGAAATGAATTCGTTTCGTACAAATACAAATCTTATGTAACATGTTATATCTATACGTAACAATGTTATAATCAATGTACCACCATGAAATCGAAGGTATGGGGAAAAATACAAACTCTTGTCAAATGGATTATAAAAATAAAGAAGCCATACACTTAGCAAGAGTCTAATATCCATAACACAAAAACCACTTAAACATCTATCCTACAATGGTTTATATTGCCAACATATTTCTACATCTCGATAGCCTAAGTCAAGAATATAATACTTTCAAATGAAAGGTAAGTATACTTACGCCACTACATTTTTTAAAAAATCGTCAATCTTTCTATCCTCAAAGCTGAAATTGGTGCCAAGAAAGATTTTTTGGTGTGGTAATTATAATTACTAAATATAGGGGTTTCTTCTTTTGAACAAAGAGCGTATAATAATGTGAGAATTCACTAAACTTAGCTTGAATGAAGATCAAAATTCATCATAAACCTAAATAAATTTCAAACTTACTTCTTAACACGGAAACTGTATCTTTGAAGTTCTAAGAGCATCCTACATTCAAATAGCTTGTCAAAGTACTTTTTAGTGTCTGAGAAGCTTAAAAAAAGGCTTGAAATGAATGGTAAGTGTACTTACCACCCAGCATATTCTTCAAATTTAGTTAAGTTTTCTATCCTCAATGTTAAAATTTCTGTAAAGAAAGATTTTTGGATGTAGTATATATACTTACCAAAAATTTGAGTAGCTTCTTTTGGATAATAATTGTGTAATAAGGTTAGAATTCACTAATTTTAGCTGGAATGAAGATTAAGGTAAACCTATATAAATCCCAAACGTACACAACTTTAAGGCAAAAAGTTCTTCCAATTTCAAAGGGTTTCAAGGTGCGTCATAGATATAAAACATTTGGCGACAATACTCACATAACGTCGTAAACATCTATCTTATATTCAAAAACGTCAACATAATCTTAAGTTTTCAGAATATAAAACATAAATAAAAGCTTTGAAATGAATGTTAAGTATAGTCGCCCCGCAATATGTTCTTTAAAATTTGTTTTCTATCAAAGCTAAATTTGTTGTGAAAAAAGATATTTGAATGTGGTATGTTACGAAAAATTTGGGTAGTTTTTTTTTGTGAAACAGTGTTCATTAAGGATAGAATTGACTATACTTATCTGGCGGAAGATTAAAAATCATGATAAACCTACATAAACCTCATGTTTATATCACAGTTGGGCACACGTCTGTCCAAGTCCAAAGAATGAGAGGCTGCATTAAGCAAGCAATACCGTTGGCGAGGAAAGCACACATAGCGACGTAAACTTTATCCTACATTAAAATAGATTGTCAAAATATTTTTAAGGTCTGAGAAATTAAAAATATGAAAATAATGAATTCAAATGAATGGTAAGTATAGTTAAAACCGAATATATTCTTCAAATTTCTTAAAGTTTTCTATTCTGAAAGCAAAAGTTTCTGTCAGGAGAGATTTTTTGAAGTTACATTTATTCATACTAAAAATTTGAGTTGTTGCTTTTGATGAAAAAGTGCGTAATAAGCTTATAATTGAATAAATTTAGCTTGAAGAAGGATTCAAATTCGTGATAAACCTACATAAATTTCAAACTTACATCACATTTCAGCATAAATATCTTCCAGGTTCAGAGAGTTTCATGGTGCTTGATTTGAGTGAAATTGTCGGCGAGAACCACGCACATAATTACGTAAACCTTTAACGTATATTGAAATACGTTGTCAATATGTTTTTAAGGTCTGAGAAGATTAAAAAAATGAAAAATGCTTAGAAAAGAAAGGTAAGTAGAGCTACAAGCCAACATATTCTTCAAAATTTGCTTTCTAATTTCAACGCTAAAATTGGTGTCAAGATACATTCTTTGATGTGTTATTTACAATTACGAAAATTTGGGTAGGTCCGTTTTTATGAAAATGTGTGCAATAATGATAGAATTCAATAAACTTATATGAAGGAAGATTAAAAATCATGATAAACCTACATAAATCTCAAATATGCATCGCAGTTGTGCACAAATTTGTCCAAGTCCAAAGAGTGAGAGTCAGCATTATGCAGTCAGTTCCTTTGGTGAAAATAGGGCACATAACGACGTAAACCTATTTCCTACATTGAAATAGATTGTCAAAATATATTTTTAGGTCTGAGAAATTAAAAATATGAAAATAATGTATTGAAATGAATCGTAATTATAGCAACCACCCAATATATTCTTCAAATTTCGTTCAGTTATTTAAACTAAACATTACAATTCCAGTGAAGAAAAATTTTTTGATGTGATAATTGTATTACAAAAAATTTGGGTAGCTGATTTTGATGAAAGAGTGAGTTATATGGTTAGAATTATCTAAACTTTGCTTCAAGGAAGATCAAGATTCATGATAAACATTTATAAATCTCAAACTTATATCACATTTCTTCAAAAATCTACTCCAATTTCGAAGAGTGGGAGGGTGCTTGATATACGCTAAGAGTTGGCGAGATTAACACACATAAGGACGCAAATATCTATCCTGCAATGAAAAGCTGACTGAGAAGTCTACAAATGTGAAAAAAAGCTTCGAAATGAAAGGTAAGTATAATTACCACCCAATATATTCTTCAAATTTCGTTGTTTTCTACCCTGAACACAAGAATTAGTGTCAAGAAAGAATTTTTGGTGTGGTAAATATACTTACCAACATATTGGGTAACACCTTTTGATGTAAGAGTGTGTAATAAGGTTAGTAATGCCTAAACATAGCTTGAAGGAAGAATAAAATTTTTAATTAACATGAATAAATCTAAAGCATCACATTTCGGCTTTAATTCCTTCCAATTCAAAGAGTGAGAGTGAACTCTATACTAGTAAACCTTTGGGGATAATAACTCACTTGACGACGTAAAGTCTGTTAAACTAAAAAACATTAAAATATCGCTTTGAAAAGAATGGTAATTAGAGCTGCCACTTATTATAGACTTCAAAATCCGTAAAGCTTTCAATCGTCAATGAAAAAATTCATGTCAAATGAGATTCTGTGGGGTGGTAAATACACTGACCATTAATTTGTGGATTCTTTTTTTTTAAAAAACTTGTATTAGTGGTGGATTTAACTCTACTTACATGAAGGGAAGATTAAAACTCATAATTAAAGAATATAAATATCAAACTTACATTTAAGGTCGGCTAAAATCACTTGCAAGGTACGTGTTCAAAGGAGAAGGGACAGCCTCGTTTAACACGTATGCTAACTTTTCATCCAAAAATTTGTTTTTTTTAAATAAAATATACATAAGCAGCACAGGGGTATGATTTTGAGCCTAGTAAGTGATATTTGTATAGTAAAATAGCTAATATATTTAAATTAAAAGCGTTCATTTTCAGTCCCTGTAACGCAATTATTTCTAAGAAAGTAATGAATTCGTTTCGTACAAATACAAATCTTATGTAACATGTTATACTTATACGTAACAATGTTATAATCAATGTACCACCATGAAATTGAAGGTATGGGGAAAAATGCAAATCTCTCGTCAAATGAATTATTAAAGTAAAGGAAGCCATAGAGATTGGCGAGAGTCTAATACCTATAACACAAAAACAGTATAAATATCTATTGTCCATTGATTTATATTGCCAACATATTTTTAGGTCTCGGAAGCCTAAGTCAAGGATATAATACTTTCAAATGTAAGGTAAGTGTACTTACCCCACAACCTTTACTTTAAAAATCGTCGATCTTTCTATCCTCAAAGCTGAAATTAATGTCAAGAAAGATTTTTGGGTGTGGTAATTATAATTACTAAATATAGGGGTTTATTCTTTTGAACAAAGAGTGTATAATAACGTTAGAATTCACTAAACTTAGCTTGAAGGAAGATTAAAATTCATCATAAACCTATATAAATTTCAAACTTTCTTCATAATACGGCAATTGTCTCTTCGAAGTTCTAAGATTATCCTGCATTCAAACAGCTTGTCAACGTACTTTTTAGTCTCTGCAAAGCTTAACAAAATCTTTGAAATATATGGTAAGTATATTTACCACCCAAAATATTCTTCAAATTTAGTTAAGTTTTCTATCCTCAATGCTAAAATTTCTGTAAAGAAAGATTTTTGGATGTAGTATATATACTTACCAAAAATTTGAGTAGCTTCTTTTGGATAATGATTGTGTAATAAGGTTAGAATTCACTAATTTTAGCTGGAATGAATATTCAGGTCCGTGATAAACCTATATAAATCACAAACGTACACAACATTAAGGCAAAAATCTCTTCCAAGTTCAAAGAGTTTCAAGGGGCGTCATACATATAAAATATTTGGCGACAATGACTCTCATAACGTCGTAAACATCTATCTTACATTGAAAAACGTCATCATAATCTTAAGGTTTCAGAATATAAAACATAAAGAAAAGCTTTGAAATGAATGTTAAGTATAGTCGCCACGCAATATATTTTTCAAAATTTGTTTTCTATCAACGCTAAAATTGTTGTGAAGAATGATGGTTTAATGTGGTATGTTACTTACCAGCAATTTGGGTAGCTCCTTTTTATGAAACAGTGTGCATTAAAGATAGAATTGACTATACTTATCTGAAGGAAGATTAAAAATCACGATAAACCTACATAAATCTCATATTTATATCACAGTTGTGCATATGTCTGTCCAAGCCCAAAGAGTGAGAAGCTGCATTAAGCAAGCTATACCGTTCACGAGAATAACGCACATAACGATGTATCCTCTATCCTACATTGAAATAGATTGTCAACGTATTTTTTAGGCCTGAGAAGATTAAAAACATGAAAAAAAACTTTGAAATGAATGGTAAGTATAGTTACCACTCAATAACCTTTGTATCCTCAACGGTAAAATTGGTGTCAAGAAAAATTTTTTGATGCGGTAATTATAATTACGAAACACAGGGGTGTGTTCTCTGATCAACCAGTGTGTAATAACGTTATAATGTACTAAATTTAGCTTGAAGGAAGATTAAAATTTATCATAAACCTACATAAATCTCAAACACACCCATGTTGGGTCAAAATCTCTTCAAATTATGTGTGCAAAATAAGATACTCTGCTTTATTCAAACAACCCCCAAGGCAAGTATGTAATACAGATTCGCAAATAACGATGTATACCTCTCTCCTACATTGAAATATATTGTCAACATATTTTAAAGTCTGAAAAGGTTAAAAACATGAAAATAATGCTTTGAAACGAATTGTAAGTATAGTTACCACATACTATAGTATTCAAAATTCGTTAAGTTTTCTATCTCCAAAACTCAATAGGTGTTAAAAAAATTTTCTTGACGTCGTAATTATATTTCCAATAATATCGGTAGCTTCATTAGCAGAAAGCGTGTGTAATACGGTTAGAATTGACTAAACTTAGCTTGAATGAAGATTAAAATTTATGATATGCCTACATAAAATTCAAACTTACATCGCAGTTGGGCATAAATCTCTTCCAAGGCCAAAGAATGAGAGTCTGCTTCATATAAGTAAAACAGCTGGCAAAAAATGACGAACATAAGGACGTAAACCTCTATGCCACAATGAAAAACATTGTGAACATATCTTTTAAGATCTGAAAAATCAAAAAACGTGAAAATGGTGTATTGAAATGCATGGTAACTACAGTTACCACCCAATATATTCTTCAAATTTCGTTGTTTCCTATCCTCAACGGTAAAATTGGTGTCAAGGCAATTCTTTATATGGTAATTATATTACCAATAATTTGGGTAGCTTCGTTTGATGAAACAGTGAGTAATAACGTTAGAATTGAATAAGCTTAGCTTGAAGGAAGATTAAAATACATGATAAACCTACATACATCTCAAATTCACATCTCAGTTCGGCAAAACTCTTCCAAGTACGAAGGGGTGCTTGATACAAGTAAAAGAGTTGGCGAGAATAACGCACATAACGAGATACACATCTATCCTACATTGAAATACATTGTCTATTATTTTTAAGGTCTGAGAATCTTAAAAACATGAAAAAATGTTTTGAAATGAATAGTAAGTATTTTTATCACTCTATATACTCTTCTAAAATACGTAAAGTTTTCCATCCTCAACGAAAAAATTCATGTCAAGTGAGATTTTATGGGGTGGAAAAGATACTTACCATTAATTTTGTGAGCTTCTTGTGTTAAAATGATGTGTATTAATGGTGGAATTGACTGTACTTACCTTAAGGGAAGATTAAAGTTTATGTGACAAATATAAATCTCAAACATACATCACAGACCGGCAAAAATGTCTTCCAAGTTACGTGTTGAAAGAAAATGGAAAAGACTCCTTTAACACATATGGTTATTAACTTTTAATCCACAAATTGGTTATTTTTTATGTTTACTTTACATTAGCATCACGAGGGTGTGACTTTGAGCCTAAAAGGTGACATTTGTATATTAAAATTGGTAATACTTTGCTAAAATGTTCATTCCCAGTCGCTTAAACGCAATTATTTCTAAGAAACTAATGAATTCGTTTCGTACAACTATAAATATTATGTAACATATTATATTCATACAAACCAATGCCATATTGTTTTACATTGCTAACATATTTTTTCGGCATCAAAAGCCAGAGTCAAGAAAATTATACTTTGAAATGAAAAGTACGTATACTTACCATCCATTTTCTTTAATAATCGTCATTCTATCCTCATCGTTAAAATTGGTGTCAAGAAAGATTTTTTGATGTGGTAATTATACTTTAGACATATCGGGGTGACTTATTTTGATCAAACACTGTGTAACAACATTACAATTGGATAAACTTAGGGTGAAGGAAGATTAAAATTCATGATAAACCTACATAATTCTCAAACTTACTTCACAGTTCGGAAAAAATTTCTCCCAAAGTCAATGAGTGATAAGGTGTTTGATACAAGTTAACCGTAGGCGAGAATAACGCACATAACGAAGTAAACCTCTGTTCTACATTGAAAAAGATTAACATATTTATAAGGTCTGAGGAGCTTAAAAAATGAAAAAAGAGCTTTGAAATGAATAGTAAGTATAGTTACCACCCAATATATACTTCAAAGTTTGTTAAGTTTTCTATCCTCAAAGATAAAATTAGTGTCAAGAAAGATTTTTTGATGTGGTCTTTATACTTACCAACAATTTTGTTACCTTCTTTTCATGAAAGAGTATGTAATAAGGTAAGAGTTGACTATACTTACCTTGAAGGAAGGTTAAAATACATGATAAACCAACATGTCTCTAAATTAGATCACTTTTCTTCTTAAACCTCTTCATGTTCAAAGAGTGAAGGGGTGCTTTATACTAGTAAAACCGCTGTCGATAATAACTCACATACCGAGGGAAACCTTTATCCTAAATTGAAATGCATTGTCAACATATTTTTAATGTCTGAGAAGCTTAAAAACATGAAAAAAGCTGTGAAATGGATGGTAAGTGTAGTTACCACCCAACATGTTCTTCAAAATTTTTTAAGTTTACTATCGTCAAAGCTAAAATTGTCAAGAAAGATTTTTTGATGTGGTATTTATACTTACCAAAAGTTTGGGTAGCTTCTTTTGATAAAAGTGTGTGCATGAAGGACAGAATTGACTAAACGTAGCTGAAGGAGGAATAAAATTCACGATGAAGCCACATAAATCTCAAATTTACATCACAGATAAGCCAAAATCTCTTCAAAGTTATGTGTGCAAAGGGCGTGAGTCTGCTTTATTGAAGCAAATTCGTAAGCAAGAACGTAAAACGGATTCGCACATAACTACGTAATCCTTTATCCGACATTGTAATACATTGTTAACATATTTTTAAAGTCTGAGAAGCTTAAAAACATGAAAATAATTATTTTACATTAATGGTTAGTTACCACTCAATAAATTGTTGAAAATTAGTTAAGTTTTAAATCCTCAAAGCTAACATTGGTGTCAAGAAAAATTTTTGACGTGGTAATTATTTTACCACTAATTTGGTTAGATTCTTTGATGAAAGAGTTTGTAATTAGGTTAGAATTGACTAAACATAGCTACAAGGAAGATTAAAATTCATGATAAACCTACATAAATCTAAAAACTTACATCACATTTCGGCCAAAATCTCGTCCAAGTACAAAGAGTGAGAGGTTGCTTGATACAAGTAAAACCGTTGGCGAGAATAACTCACATAATGAAGTAAATCTTTATCCTACTTTGAAATATATTCTCAACTTATTTTTAAAGTCTGAGAAGTTTAAAAATATGAAAATAATATTTTGAAAAAATGGTAAGTGTAGTTACCACTGAATATACTCTTTAAAATACGTAAAGCTTTCCATTCTCAACATATAATTCATGTCAATTGAGATTCTATGGGGTGGTAAATATACTTACCATTATTTTGTGCTCTTCTTTTGTTGAAATAATGTGTATTAATGGTGGTGAGACGCCGTGATCAGCTGAAGCCTGATGTGGTCTGGGATGTGCTCGGGAAGGTGATTCAGAGCAAGGCCAGGTTTGTTCTGACTGACCGTCTTGAGGTTCTACTGGATCATGTTAGGATGCCAGCTGGTAATGGAAAACGCGCTGAGAAGCCGAAGGGGCGGTCTTTAGATGTTTTGAGTGTTATCAAAAAGAGTATCGTTGTTGTTAAGGCAGCATTCTTGTGTTTAGCCTTATTATTGCTATGGCCCGAGTGAATGGTGGCCTGAAGTACGCCACGTATAGGGATGATAAATGTTTGGAAAATCCTGTTGAAGAACTCCTGAAGGCTTCCGGTGTCGACCTTTCTGATGGCGGAGGTCTTGAGGAACCTGAACAATTTCAGGATTATCTTTCGGGCTACAAAGTTATAGTTTATGACGGATTGAGTCCCGATAGACTCATTTTTAGAGGAAATTCTCTTTCGGATAAGAAATTGTATTTACTATATGACGCGGACTCGGGTCATTATAATGTCATTACCAATATCAAGGCTGCATTGGCTAAAAAGTGTATATGTAATGCGTGTGACGCATTATACGATAAAACACACACGTGTAACAAGGCTTGCTTCCTATGTACCGCAACACCGCCATGCACCAAAGGACATTCTAAGAATTGTGATACATGCAACAGGTCTTTTCTTAGTGAAAAGTGTTCTCGAAATCATCAAACCCTGAAGGCGAAGGGAAAGCTAGTGTGCCAGTGGAGACAAGTATGCCGAAATTGTAATTTTTTAGTAACTTCAGGCTCTAAGCACGAATGTTTTAAGAAATTTTGTAATTATTGCAACAAAAAGCAACCTTCCAGCCATCTTTGCTACATGGCTCCACTCAAACCTAGTAAGCTTTCAGATAGATTCATGTACGTTTTCTTGGACACGGAGTGTACGCAAGATCTGGAGAGACATGAAGGATTTTCGAACATGTACCGAACCTTATTTGTGCTCAGCAAATATGTTCAAAGTGTGAAATTATTACGGATATGATTGTCGATTATGAACAGTGCGGCAAGCGTGTCCACGTGTTTGGCAGGATTTCATAGGCAAATTTATTGATTATCTCCGGCAGTCCAGACCCTTCGCGGATAAGATATTTGTTATTTCGCATAATTCTCGCGGCTACGGTGCACAGTTTCTTCTGAGAAGTTTTCTGGAACTGAGATGGGTGCCGAAATTGATAATGGATGGTAGCAAAATTCTTAGTATGTGTGTGGAACATATACATTTTCTGGATTCTCTCAATTTTTTGCCTATGTGTTTGAAAAGCATGCCCAAATCATTTGAACTCACCTCCAAGAAGGGATACTATCCCCGCTTTTTTAACACGGCCGACAATCTGGACTATGTGGGCCCTTATCCCGAACCCAAGTATTATGGGGCGGACTTTATGTCAGGTGATGAGCGAGCCCAATTTTTGGAATGGTATGAGGAGCAAAAAAAAAATTCTATAACAAGGAAGAACTGTTGGCCTACTGTATGGATGATGTCAATGTATGGAGGCAGGCATGCTGTGCTTTTCGGAATTTATTTTTGAAATTGGTCAAGATGGACCCTTTTCGGCAGGCTATCACTATATCATCCATTTGCAATAAGGTGTTCCGGACAATATTTCTGAAACCTGATACTGTGGGGCTTATCCCGAGAGGGGGTACCGAATGGGAGATCGCCAGTCTGTTGAAGCTCTTCAATGGCTGGCGTATATCTGTCGGACGAGGAACAATGTGACTCATGCCGGTAATGGGCGGGAGGTTCGTTTCTATAGGGTACCAAATCTTAAAGTTGATGTGTATTTTTCAGAAACTGGGGAAGTCTTTGAATACCTAGGGTGTTTTTGACATGGGTGTCCATGCATGCCCAATCGACATGAATCCATAGGTAACACCGGCGAGACATTGCTGAGCAGATATGAGGAGACAATGGCTCGGCTGCAAAAGATTAGAGATGCTGGTTACAAAGTTATTTCGATCTGGGGTTGTTAGTTTAAGAAATTACTGCGCGAAAATCCTGGCCTAGAACATGAAATCAGCTCACACCCCTATGTGAAGAACTCTCCTATTAATAATCGGGATGCCTTGTACGGCGGTAGAACCGAAACGTCCAAGACGTGGTACGGAACCAAGCAGGGTAAAGAGATCCACTATGTGGACGTAATCAGTCTGTACCCATACATCTGTAAATACGGTAAGTCTCCTGTGGGCCATCTGGAGGTGTATGTAGGTGCAGACTGTCCCGCTGACTGCTTGGATAGGGAGAGGATAATCAAATGTAAGGTTCTACCACCGAGGAAATTCCCGTATAAGAGCAATTCTCGGCTGACGTTCCCTTTGTGTTGTAAATGCGCCGAGAGTATGAACCAAGGCGACTGTACACACTCTGATGAGGAGCGGTGTATGGTCGGTACATGGGTGACGGATGAGCTCCGTAAAGCCGTAGAGATGGGTTATGGCTTGGTGGAGACCTTTGAGTTTTGGGAGTACAATGTGACGCGCTATGATAAAGCCACAAATTCAGGGGGTCTTTTTGCACAGTACTTCAACATGTTCCTAAAATTAAAACAGGAATCATCTGGCTATCCATCTTGGGTTCGTACTGAGGAAGATCAGGACAAATACATTGCGGACTACCGGCGTGCAGAGGGAATTTCTCTAGACAAGGCATCTATTTCTAAAAATGCGGGGCAACGTACTTTGGCAAAGTTGAAATTGAACTCTATGTGGGGAAAATGGGCTCAGAACCAAACCGAGACCCAGACAACGCATGTTTCCTCAGAGAAAGAGTTTTACGAGCTTTCAACAAGTCCGGGTATTGAGGTCACAAACCTCACATTCCCGAACGATGACGTGGTGTGGGTTTCTTGGAAGCATTCTGACGAAAACCTGCCCACAAGGAAGAATGTCAACGTTGCTGTCACAGCATACGTGACAACTCAAGATCGGCTGAAACTATACATGTACCTGAGTGAGTTGGGTGAATCTGTATTATACTGTGACACAGATTCGGTCATCTACGTGCATAAAGTAGGTATGACTCAAAAAGTCAAGACAGGCGATTATCTAGGTGACCTCACAGATGAGCTGGAAGAATTTGGCGCAGGCTCCTATCTCGAAGAGTATGTCTCGGGTGGCCCGAAAAACTACGCATTTTCTGTCTTTTGCCCCTCGACCGGAAAGCGTACAACAAAATGTAAAGTGAAGGTCATAATCTTGAACTATGAAAATTCAAAGTTGTGAACTTCACTTCCTTAAGGAGGATGATTTTAGAAGATGACTCACCTGTTCATGTACACAATCCGAAAAAGATCAAACGGAAGCATGGTGATGTAGTCGTTTCAGAACCAGAAACCAAGGAATACAAGGTTGTCTTTAAGAAACGCCGGCTTATGGCCAACTTTGATTCCTTCCCTTACGGGTATTTTTAATTTGATTTTATCCCTGGTGTTTTTGTCCCGGTGATGGCTCTAGTATAAATAGAGGTGCCATTACATTTCATACTTCATTTTAGATTATGACGCACAAGTTACAGCATCCATTTACGCTGATAGTTGCAGGACCAAGCGCGTGCGACAAGTCTACGCCTGTAATTAAACTGATAGAGTGTAGGGAGCAGCTTTGCGACACGGTGTATAAGAATATCGTCTGGTGTCACAGTGAAAACAACGCGCCACATCATCTGAAAGACGTTTCATTCGTTAAAGGTGCTCCTGATTTTGATAATCCAGAACATGTGCCTACATTAATAACGTTGGATGATCTTATGGACTCTGCTTATTCTACAAAAGTCAGCGAATTGTTTACAAAAGGATCACACCACCGTAACATTAATTTGGTTTTAATTTCTCAAAACCTTTTCCATCACGTACCTTCCGCGCGTGACATTTCTTTAAGTAGCAAGTATATAGTTGTGTTTAAAAATCCTACAGACAAGACACAAATAGTGCACTTGTCTCGAGAAATGTACCCTGAAAACTTTTCCATTTTTCACAAGATTTACTTGGACGTTTGTAGAGACCCGCATACTTATCTGTTTTTGGATCTAACACAGTCAATGATCTACTGAGGTTTAGAAAAAAGATATTTCCAGACGAGGTTACCGAGGTGTTTGCACCTGTAAAAAGTAATGAACCGTGTGAAATCACAACTACACTACCTCCACGTTCTTAAAGACGCTAGACCACAAGCCAGACGCGTATTACTTACATCAGCAAGTGACAAGTTAATAAAAGTTATTGCTGAATGCGCTATTAATACATTAAACGGAAATCTTAAATTATCTACAGAAGAAAAGAATAAACTCAGTAAATATTAGGGCAAGTTACGTGCGCTGGTTAACCCAAAAGTCAGTTTTAAGAGTAAGCGTAAACTTTTAATTCAAAAAGGTGGGTTTATAGTTCCTTTGCTGACTAGTATATTATCAGGTGTAATAGGTGCTTTAATGAATAATAATAATAATTAAAATGGCTTTACAACGTATGATTTTAGTTCCGCCAGAACTGTGGGAAAACCGCTCTCAAACAACACCACCACCGCTTGTTAGAAAAAATACTAGGCAGTAATGATCACAGCTATAAAAAATGGACGCAAGTTCGATTGCATCAGGACCCGTACTTGAAAACTGAGAAACGGAAGCGTGACCCCATCCAAATCCCTATAGTAGAAACAGGAGGTACCCCAGATAGTAAACCTAGTTTTAAAACAAATGCAAAATGTAAACGCATTATAGGTTCAGCACCAGTCTTTAAAATTGAAAATACAGAATCAGAAACTGATACTGAAAGCAGTGCTTCACCGGTGCATTCAAAGTATATTCAGGGTGTGATAAGGCGTAAAGTATCCTACGACCATACATTCGGTGTATATCAGGATGATGCTAAACGTTCTTTTAAAATTGGTCGTTCCAAGTTCAAGTTTATTAAGAAACACCTGTTTGTGGACGGTAGGAGGTTCATGGCGACACCTGGTCCGTGGGAATTGCTGACCAAGTCACAACCTGACAAAGACACAGTCACTAACCAAGACCGACAGACATATAAACAGATATTACTTCTGGCAAATGCACATAGAGCTGATTATAACCCTACTGGACATATCAGAGCTAACAAGGTTGTTAAATATACGCAGTTTATTTCGCCACTCTTTAACGACACACCTAAACAACAAATAGACTGGGAAACTGTGGAATAATGTCACTAGGTAAATTTTATTACGATCCAGAACATCGTGCAGGTTTCGGAACTGTATCAATCCTGGTAAAGGCACGTAAAAAGAACAGGAAATATATGCAAGAGTGGCTGTCTGCACAGGACACCTACGCTCTACATAAACAAGTAGGCAAAAGATTTCCTCGCAATCCATATACTGTAACTAACATTGACGATGTTTGGGAGATGGATCTCGCAGATTTAACAAGTTTGTCTAAATATAACGATGGGAACAAATTCCTCCTAAATATTATCGACGTGTTTTCACGCTACACATGGAGTGTTCCATTAAAGGATAAGACTGGGGCTTCGGTTACTACACCTTTAAAAACTTTATTTAAAAGTAGACAACCGCTCATTTTACAATCAGATAAGGGTACTGAGTTCCTAAATAAAACAGTACAGCGGTATCTCAAAACTGAAGATGTAAGTTTTCATACGACTCACAACCCGGATATAAAGGATGCTATTATTGAAAGATTTAATAAAACGTTGAAGACAAGAATGTATCGATACTTTACCAAAAATAACACATACCGCTACTTGGGTGTCCTAGATAAGCTTGTGCAAGGCTACAACAATTCTATTCATTCCACTATATGAATGCCACCTAATAAGGTCAACCCCTCCAACATTTACGCTGTGTGGCAGCGAGTGAATAGTCTACGCACAGCTATCCCTCAACGACAAGTTAAATTTAGAGTAGGGGACCTAGTTCGCATAACAAAGGAAAAGGTAAATTTTGCCAAAGGGTATGAGCAAACGTTTTCCACAGAAATATTTCAGGTAGTGAAAGTTATTCACCGCATGCCGCAACCTGTTTACGAACTGACGGACTTGCAGGGTCGACCTATAGAGGGCCAGTATTGTAACTACGAACTTGTAAGGGTAACCGTATCTTCAGAAACAGAATTTCAAATAAATAAAATAGTACGCACTCGTAAGAAGGGTGGTATTAAACAACATCTTGTCAAGTGGAAAGGATACGACGAGACCTTCAACTCGTGGGTAAACTCTTCCAATATTGAGAAAATATAATGGATCAGTTTTGCGTGGTGTTGCCGTCGGACAGTTTGGCGTATTATTTCCCGCGAAACACAATTTAAAATTTCAGAACAAAGTTAGCTACTCCAGTCGAGCTCGAACACGGTAAGTGGGAAGTCGGTCTAGTCGAGATATCTTATCCTAAAGGCTATATGAAGCAGCAATTACACAATAACCTGAGGCTATATTCTATGGAAATCAAATTTCCTGTAAGACATTACACATCTCTTCACAACATTTTCGTAACTCTTAAGAAGCATTTTAAAACACCTGACGAAAAACAAGAATTTGTTAATAAATTTCACGGATACCTAAACAAATATGTACATAGTGATGGGTACGTTACGGAATTGTTAGGTGTGTGCTACGGACAAAATTCGCTTCAGATAGGTGAGAAGCTTATGTCCCACTTTCCAGTCTAAGTCTATAACGGGCTTGAAGATTTGGCAAAGACAATTATGACCCCTGCAAAGTGCCGTTCTTCCAGAATACCTGAATCGGAAACAAACAACTCTAACTTTGCTACACCTGAACCTATCTTTGTGTACACGGACATTATCAAACGAAATTTGGTAGGGGACTCATATGTCAGGCTCTTAACTTCCTTGCATTTTCCATCGCCTACCGGACACCCCAGCGTTTACTATCCAATTTACAGACCAGTGGAACAATCTTTCATAGAGTCGATCGGGATTCGTCTGGTTACAAAGTCTGCTGAAGATGTAGCTTTCGACTGTAGCGACATTCCATGTCTTGTAACATTACACATTAAAAAGAAACCCTCAGCATAATACTTCTCTGTATATCAGGTGCCATGGATCGTTATACACCATACTATATTAATCAAAGCGGTGGTGGTGTAATTGGTCCAGTATACAGGGCCAGTT
Organism: Coptotermes formosanus; assembly: GCA_013340265.1. Classification (NCBI taxonomy): domain Eukaryota; kingdom Metazoa; phylum Arthropoda; class Insecta; order Blattodea; family Rhinotermitidae; genus Coptotermes; species Coptotermes formosanus. The sequence goes on from BLKM01000511.1 coordinate 44,205, forward strand.
TTAGAGTGCAGAGGGGGCATGGTATTGGGTCTTTTTTCAAAGGACTCTCACGTTTTGTTAAACCTCTATTGTATTCCGGGGCAAAGGCTGTAGGTAAAGAAGCCTTAAAAACAAGTTCAAACATCTTGACAGATCTGCTAAATAAGGAACCAGACCAGCAGGTTGGACAAATTTTGAAGTCACGTTTTGATGAAGCAAAAGATAACCTCGAACACAAAATTAAGAAAATGATGGGATCTGGTTTGTGTTTAAAAAGAAAGCGTAAGCCCAGAAAGGCTCATTCTCAAAGTAAACATAGGAAGGTAAAGGATATTTCACAACTGAATAATGGAGTGTTTAAAATCCGGTCTCGTTATATTTCTCAAGCGCAGCATACAAACGTCTGTAGTAAACAGTCACACCGTTACATATAAACCTATCGGCCCTGCAGATAACCCTGCTCAGTTGGAATTTCATTGCTCTGGCCATAGTGATTTCTACATTGACTTAAATTCAGTGCCTCTAATCTTACGCATTAAACTTGTGAAAACTGATGGAACTGATCTAACTGGTGCTGAGCCAAATACAGGAGGCTGTGTTAACAACTTGCTACACTCAATGTTTAGTTCTCTCAGTGTCTCATTAAATGGGAAACCAGTCTCTCTACGCGAGACAAACTATCATTACAAAGCATACCTTGAAAAGCTGTTATATTACGGTACGGATGCGTCTGGCACGCACCTAGTTTCGAGCTTCTGGTTCATGGATTCAAGTACAGCATGAGGTCACTTACAGCTGTCAAAGACAACAAGGGCTACACTAAAAGGTTAAATTAACTCAGCGAGAGTCAAACTATAGAACTGTATGGAAGACTTCATGCAGACTTGTTTAATTCAGACAGAATGCTCATTAATGGTGTGGATATGAATATTAGACTTACTCGCGCACCAGAAGCTTTCTACCTCCTAGGCACTACAGATGATGTCAAAGTGCGTATTAAAGTTTTAGACGCTACTCTTTTTGTGACTCGGAAATAGAACCGCCTCTTCTTCTAGCTCACGCTAATGTCTTGGCTATGAAAAGGAAAGCACATTATCCTGTTACACATACTCAGATTAAAACCTTCATAGCAGGTGCTGCGGCCCAGCAGATCTCTATCGATAATGTATTTCTCGGACCGATTCCTGAAAGGTTACTTATAGGACTTGTTAAAAACACTGCTTTTGTCTGTTCTGTAAGTACAAATCCATTCCAGTTTCATCACTATGACATGACATATCTTGTTTTTTACGTCAATGGAATTCAGTACCCTTCCGAGTCACTTACAATGGACTGCTCTTCACCTTTCGGAGTTACCAGAGCTTACGAAGCACTCTTCTCCAGTACGGGTATACACCATGATGACCGTGGTCACATGATTATTATGGATATGTTCACTAAAGGATTTTATATTTTGGGATTCGATTTAACGGTAGATAAAAGAGGCTGACGAAGAACATATAAGTCTACCTCGTCAAGGAAACGTGCGTATTGAAGCACGCTTTAAAAACCCCTTACCAGAATCTGTTACGTGCATTCTGTATGCTGAATTTCCGGGGCACGTTGAAATTGACGACTCCAGAACAGTTCCGGTGGAATGAATATCATTCGGATCAATAGAGTTTTATCCAAACATGTAAAATATTTTCAAGGAGTTTATCCTATAGACCTACTACAAGCCACAATTGTAAAACCAGCTATACTTGTCATCAACCTTGACAATTATTACATTCCCGGTTCGCATAGGGTAACTATCTGCTTTTCCGACGAAGACTGTGCCTGTTATTTTGATTCGTATGGAATCCCGCCTTTCATACTTGAGATAACATCCTTCCTGCAACGCCACTCAATTTCTTGGACGTTTAACAGCCACAGACTACAGGGTTTAACTTCGAAGGTCTGCGGACATTACTGCTGCCTCTACGCGCTCCACATAGCCAAGGGACTATCCATGACGTCATTTGTGAACATGTTTTCACCTGCACACTACGAGTGTAACGATATAAAGGCAGTGCTCATGTTCCGTGCTCAATTTGGAAAGTGCCCGGCCTGCAGTCAGTTGGAGCAGCAGCAGTCGTGCAAGTCACAGATATAAACAAAAGGTAAGTACACCTACAAGTATGAGTCTGTAATGGCTCTCTTAGTGTTTGATTTTACTTATTTGGAAGGGAGGGATGGCGAGATGGTGGTGAAGGAGTTGGAAGTTGTCTATTCTATGAAAAACCGAGTGTCATCATATGTCTTTAAGAGGCCATACGCTTGGGAAGAGGTGCCTATGTTAAACGCTAGAATTAATCAATCTATGGATCATGGGCGTAATTGGACTGATGGTGATATATTGTATTCAGAGCTGGAAACTCTTCTCCACCGCGAAGCATCATCCGCTGTTGCTATATATTGCTTTGGAAATCTGAAAACAGCATTTATTAGTAATCTTATCGAGCGTACAGTCATGGACATCACACAATTAGGATGCCCGCAGCTTGAAGACATATGTTTCCCTACCATCAGTTGTACAGTTGCATGTCATAAGAAGTCTAAATATTTTTGTGCGCTATGAGCCACACATTCATTAGCACAATGGCTACACTTTCACATTCTTAGTCTCCAGTATGCAGGATGTCCGCTTCAACCTCGTTGTCATTAATATTTTCCAGATGTCAACGTTACTTGAACGTGTCTACTTCCTGAACAAGCAAAGGACCAAGTACGTGAGCATCTTTCTCGATGAACACCTAAAACCGCAAGTGAAAATTGTGACTTCTTCGCGTAATGTGGTTCTGAATCAAATACAGTGGTTCATTCTGGTGACATTCAAGAATGATATACCAAAAAATGAAGTGCATGAACCTGGTGACTCGCGTCATACCCTATCTGTGTACTGTGGACGGTATATCCGCATCACGTCTGAGGACGTCAGTGTGTTGTTGAATAAATCTGAGTGGTCATATCTGATGCAGCTGGCTGGTTCTTGTATAGAAAGACAAATATTCAGACTCTGTAACCTACACGAAGTCATACAATCGCGATACAAGTGTTCCGAATTTAATTCTTTCTGTACACCGCCTCAAACAAATGCTATTGACTTTGAAACATTGTATGATGAGATAATGTATAAAACATTCCATTAATAATAAATGTGAAAAAATGTGAAAATCTGTGAGTATGAAGAGAAAAAAATTGTGTTCTTTATTTTGTTATTATCTTTTCACATACTTAAAAAAGGAATGTTCGGGTAGGTAGTATTCGAACATAGAATCTTTCGATTTTGAGTCCATTATCTTACCACCCAGCCACCCCTTTCCATAAAATGGCGAGCTTTAGTCACACTCAAATATTCCGCCATCTTTAATATTCAAACAAACCGCCATATTTAAAATACCTTCATCTTGTAATTTCCGCCATCTTAAACTTTCCGCCATATTTAAAAATACCTCCATATTTAAAATTCAAATATACCGCCATATCACAATGCAAATATACCGCGTTGCCGCCTTCTTTAAAATTCAAATAAACAGCCATATTTAAAATCCCGCCATGTTTAACCTTTTTACTTCGCGCGCTGTACACCATATTTTAAAATTCAAACTTCCCGCTGTGTCGGTCATATTTAAAATTCCAATATACTGCACAGTCGCCATATTTGTTTGTATTCTAGTAGAGGTCATTGACTTGGACACGTGGTTTTGTTATTACAACTAGTTTATATTTAGGTTCAGTGCGCATAGTCGCCATATTTGTTTATTTTCAAATAAAGGTCATTAACCTGGTCACGTGGGTTTGTTTACATTCAGTGCGCATAGTCGCCATATTTGTTTACATTTAGGGCGTATAGCCGTCATATTGTTTATTTTCAAGTAAAGGTCATTAACTTTGGTCACGTGGGTTTGTTTACATTCAGTGCGCATAGCCGCCATATTTGTTTATATTCAGTGCGCATAGCCGCCATATTTGTTTACATTCTTGTAAAAGGTCATTGACCTGGGCATGTGACTTTGTTTACATCCTACTTGATTGGTCGGCGAGGTCATGTGACTATGACGTGGCGCTCTCTGATTGTTAGAGGGCGTGGTCACGTGAGTGACGTCATACAAATACTGCAATCTGATTGGAGTGCTATCCCCGCAGCCTCTCTACTCACATTGTTTAGGTCTCAGAAGCCAAAATTCTTGAATATAATACTTTGAAATGAATGGTAAGTTCAGTTACCACCAAACATTTTCTTTAAAAATAGTTAATATTTCTATCCTCAACCTAAAATTGGTGTCAAGAAAAATTTTTTGATGCGCTGATTATACTTACCAATAATTTGGTGAACTTCTTTTGATGAAACAGGGAGTAATATGGTTAGAACTGACTAAACTTAGCTTAAAGGAAGATTTGTATTCATGATAAACCTACATAAATCTCAAACTTACATCACAACTGGGCAAAAATCGCTTCCAAGTTGCGTTCAAAGTGTCGGGGTCTGCTTTACGCATGCAAGACCGTTGGCGCGAATGTAATACCGATTTGCACATAGCGATGTAAACCTCTATCCTACATTGAAATACAGTGTCAACATATTTGATAAAGTCTGAGAAGCATAAAATTATGAAAATAATGCTTTCAAATGAATGGTAAGTACAGTTACCACCCAATATAGTCTTCAAAATTCGTTAAGCTTTCTTTCCTCAAAGCTAAAATTCAAGTCAAATGAGATTTTTGAGCTGGAAATTATACTTGCCATAATTTGGTGAGCTTCTTTTGATGAAAGAGTGTGTATTAATGATAGAATTGACTGTACTTACCGTAAAAGGAAGATTAAAATTCATAATTAACAAATATAAATCTCAAACATACATCACAGTTGGGCAAAAATCTTTTCCAAATTATGTGTTCAAACGCTATGCGAAATTCTTCTTCAATATATATGGTAAGAATCTTTTAAGCCACAAATCGATATTTTTCCTTTCTATGCTTCATAAGTAGCAAGAGGGTGTATTTTGAGCCTAAAAACTGATACTTGAACTGGTAAATTGCCAATATTTTTTACTGCAAAAATGGTCATTCTCAGACGCTGAAAAGCAATTATTTCTAACAAACTAATGAATTCATTTCGTACAAAAATAAATCTTATGTAACATGTTATATTCATATGTACCAATGCTATAATCAATGTTCCACAATGAATTTGAATGAATGGTGAGAAATACAGAATTTTCGTCTACTGAATTTTGTGAAAATTAATACTCTTTGGCAAGAATCTAATTCACCTACCTCCGTAAACCTCGGAAAGACACTCCAATAGATTTATTACGATCGCAGAACTTTAATGTTACCAAGATTATGGTTCCAATTACTGGTAAGTATTGTTACCACCCAAAATTTCCTTCAAAATATCGTAAGGCATTCTATCCACAACATTTTATTTCATGTCAAGAGAGTTGTGATAACCTTGTTGCATGGTTGCTAATTGTCTGATTGCCTGATTTCCTGATGGCGGGATGATGACTAGCTGGTTGCCTTCTTATGAGGTTCCCTTATAGCATATTTGCTTCATCGCCTTGTTGCATGATTTTTGGATGCCTGAAAATCTGTTTGCCTGCTACCAGATTCCTTAGTTGCCTAATTGTTTCATTGGCTTGTTGCTAGTTGCCTGCTTGTTTGGTAGCGTGGTTGCAGGTCTGGCTGTTTACCTGGTTGCCTCGTTGACTGTTTTTCTGATTGCTTGGATGTTTCATTCCTGATTTCCTGATTGCCTAAATTCCTGATCGCTTATTTCCCATATTGGCTTCCGGCCAGATTGCTTAATTGCCTGATTGCCTGATGGACTGATTGCATGATTGCCTGGTTGCTTGATTTCTTGTATTCCTGATTGCCTGTTTGTTTTGTTGCCTGGTTGCCAGATTGCCTGTTTACCTTATTCCCTGATTCCCTGATTGCCTCTTTGGCTGATGGCCTGTTTGCGTGGTTGCGTGTTTGCTTATAGCGTGAACGATTGATTCCCCTCTTGCTTGATTGTTTGTTTACCTGGTTGCTTGTTTGCTTGCTTACCTGTGTGCTGGTTGCCTGATCACTTATTTACCTGTTTTCTTGATGCCTGGTTTCTATTTGCCTGTTTGCCATGGTGCCTGTTTGCGTGCAGCCTCATTGCCTTGTTGCAAGATTAACTGATTCCCTGATTGCGTGATTACCAGAATGCACGTTTGTCTGGTTGCTGTTTGCCTTATTAATTGTTTTTATTGACTTACTGTCTGATTTCCTGGTTGCCTGAATGATTTTGTACTAATTTCTTAATTGCTTGACAACCTGACTGTCCGATTGCCTGAATGTCTGTTTGCCTCATTGCATGAGCGCCTGATTCCCTGACTGTTCGATTGTTTAGGAGACTGAATTACTCCTTGACTGAATGCGTGATTTCCTGATTGCATTATTGCTTGGTTGCTGATTTCCTGCTTGCTTGTAAACCTGACCGCTTTTTTGTGTATTTCGTTGTTGTCTCTTTACCTGATTTTCACTTCGCTTGGTTGTCTCTTTCCCTGACCGCCTGGTTGCCAGCTTGCTTCTTTAGCTGTTTTCGTGATTTCCTCGTTGCCTGGTTGCCTCTTCTCTTCACAGTCTATTTCCCCCTTTGGTTGGTTGCCTGATTGCAAGCTCGCTTCATTGCTTTCTGAATTGATTCCTTATTTGCCTGATTGTCTGATAACTCCTTTGCCTGATTGCGTCTTGGCTTAATTGCCTGATTGTTTGCCTGGATATATGTACGACTGTTTGCCTGATTTATTGTTTTCCTCTTTGCCTCATTGCCTCATATCATGGTTACAAGTTTGCCATCTTGCTTGTTGCCTGTTAGCCTAGTTTCTTGTTGTTGATTGCGTGGCTGTGTTTGCTTTATGCCTGGTTTCCTGATTGCCTGGTTGCATGGTTCTTGTTCTCTGCTTGCTTAATTGTTTGATTGCCGTTCTTCCTAATTGCCTGTATGCTGGTTGCCATGTAGCCTGTTTGCGTAGGCAAACATTCACGTAGGCAATCAGGCAAGCATACTGTCAGGCAATCAGGAAAGAAGTCAAGTAGACGATCATGCAAGCAGTCAAACAGGCAATCAGACAACGAAGCAACCAGGAAAAGGCAACCAGCCGGCCAGGCAACCAGGCAAACGGGCAAAAAAGCACCATGCTAATAAGCTCTCAGTCAGTCAGACACCAGGCATTCAGGAAAGCAGGAAAGTAGGCAACAAAGTAAAAAAGCAAAAAGCAGCTATCCAAGCAGGCGAAAAGGCATCCGGGAATCACGCAATTAGGCAATTAGGCAATCAATAAATAAGACGAGCGGACTATCAGGCAATCGGGGAATTAGGCAATCAAGCAAACAGGAAACCAAACGACTAAGATACCAGAAAACCCACCAATTAGGCAATAATGCAACCAGACAATGAGGCAACGAGGCAACAAGGCAGTCAGGCAAACAGCAACCAAGCAAGCAGCCAATTGGACGAAAGGACAAATTTGCAAAGCGGCTGTCGGGCAAAAACCAATCAGGGAAACAGGAAAAATGCATTTAAGCAAACAGGCGGCCTGGCAATCAATCATTCAGGCAGTCAGTCTATCAGGCAAAGAGGAAATGAGGCAACCAGCCAAAAAAGCAACCAGATAAACACGCATCCAAGAAATCGGGCAATCAGGTAAAGATTCAGGCGAATGGGCAATCAGAAGTCACGCATCCAGGCAAACAGGCATCAAAGCAACAAGGCCATAAGGCAATCAGTAAACAGAAAATCAGGCACGTATGCAATCTGGCAAAAGGCACCAAAACAAAGAGCCAAATAGCAACCAGGAAATCAGGCACTCGAGGAACCAGGAAAACAGGAAACTAGGCAAACATACAAACAGGTAATAAAACAAACAAGCAATTAGGCAACGAGACAATCAGGCAAATATTCAGTGAGGCAAGCAGTCAAACAGGCAGCCAGACAAGCAGGCACCAAATCGACAATGCAAGCATGTAACCTGGCAAAGAGGCTGTGGGAACTTCCCCACAAATGCAAAACGGCCCTTTCCGCGCAGTGCAGCGCTAGGCGGTCTCCCCGACACTGCAACAAATTCTTCACGCCAGCCAATCGCAGATGGGCAGCCAAGCGACGACTAGGTATAAAAGGCGGCATTTCCAGCCAAAAATCGTGCTATGCGTGTCCCATCTGGAGGTGCGCAGCTCGCAGCTACGTTGAGCAGCTGCAGGCTCTCCAGTCCAAGTGTCTTCGCATTGCTACTGGTGCACCGTGCTACATCAGTAGCAGGCAGATTCACGAAGACCTTGGGGTGCCCTTCTTTGAAGAACACACCAGAGCCCTAACCGAGAGTTACGACTCAAAGTTAGCTGGTGTGGGGGACCCCTTAGTTCGGCAACTCGGCAGATATTTACGCTGACCGAGGGCCGACGCAAGCTGCCGGATGCGCAAGCTAAGGGATTAGCTGACTAGTCGAGGCCGCATGCAAAATGGAGGACAAGTCGACGTCGAAACGTGCTAGCTATTCACTAGCTGGGCGCATTTCGGTCACCCTGACTGAGGTTTTACCGTGATTTTCCTCAGTTGTAAGGTAAATGCCAGGGTGAAATTAAAAAAGTCGGGGCACGGCCCGCGAAACCCCCTCCCCGCGGGCACGGCGGCTTCACCAAAGTGCCCACTTCCAATACATTACGTGATTTGCCACCCTGGGTTCAACTCCCAGGGAGCCATTCAACCAAAGTTCCCCCCCCCCCTCAGATAGGAAGTCTATGTGCTCCCAGAGCCGTAGCCTTTAGAGTACCAATTCCCGGTCGCGAATCAGGACTATAAACAGTTAGCGTAAGCAAGTCCCCGTTATAGAGTAAAGTGTCTATTTTAGAGCCCAGCGATGTGTTAAAACACAGGAATGGCTACTCAGACAAAGGGACGTCGACTTGCGCTTCGCGCAAGTCTCCGCACTTAGTTAGCTCTTTGGTTGGTTGGTTGGCAAAAATCGTGCGAGGCCGGCGCGGCGGAGTCTGGTACTGGCAGTGGTCTGGTGCGCTTCGCAAGGTGTAAGTTCTGGACTAAGTTTCTTAAGCGGGCACTCACGTACTTTTGTCGGCGGAAGTACTGTCTGCTCTCAAGCAGTAATCCTGTTTGTTGCTGCTTCTCTGGTCCTTCAGCGGATAAGAGGGGGTAGTAGTTCAGTACGATCCCCCTGCTTTTAGCGTTATGCTGAAGCAGGAGGAACTGGCCTTTATGAAGGCTATCTGCACGCTTCAGCTCTCCCAAGTTCTTCTCCGGGAGCTGAGGAGTGCTGAGGCGGCGAGCAAGAGGAGAAAGACCCTTCCTCCAGGCAAGGCAAAGCCGTCCGGCGAGGTTGTGGATGAGGTTCAGTCCTCACTCAAGCCGCTGCACCTGCCTGCGGGAAAAAGGAAAGCCGCCGAGCTTTCCACTTCGGACAGTGTGTCTGAACCCGCCGCAAGGCGCCCAGCGCCCAGTGCGCTGGCCGTGGAGGCATCTGCGGCAGTGTGTGCCGCGGATTAACTGACTGCCGGGACCAGCCAGCAGCCCCTTCCCATGGAGGGTGGGCCGGCGTATGCCGCGGTGGTGGCTGGACGCGCCGTCCCACGTCAGGAAAGTGGGCCGCTCAAGCCCGCAGCCAAAGGACCGGGTACCCCCGAACCTGTTGCCTCATCTGAGGCAGACTTTAGGCGCTCGTCTCTTGAAGACGTGCCCGGGCCTCTGAGTGGCATGCCACCTGGCACCACTCCTGACACCCCCATGGAGATTACCACGGCAATTCCCGCAGGCGAGCGGCATAACAAGACTCCTATCTATGTTTCGGGGGGTCACGGATACCCGTATTTTCTTGACATGGTTGAGGGAGTTATGCCCCAGCGGTCTCTCGGCCCAGATGAAAGACGAGAGGCTTATGCTGGTTCCAAAGATGGCCGATGTCTTCCGAGCCACGGTAAGTGCGCTGCGGTCCCTGGATGGGAGCAAGGGTGTGAGTTTTCACACGTTTTCTCTTCCGGAGGACCGATGCGTCCGTCTGTTGTTAAAAAATCTCGGCAAGCACATGCCTGAGAGCGTCGTTCGCGAGGAGCTGGAGACTCTGGGCATTCATGTCCAGGGCTTCTTGCAGCTCCGCTCTGGGTGCCGCGATAAGGATGTAGCCCGAGACCGCCCCCTGACACCTCACTTCATAGTGTTGGTGGCGCGAGGAGCGGAAGCCTAGAAAGTGCGCTCCTTAACTGAACTCTGCGGTTTGGGAGTTTCGGTGGAGTCGTATGTTGCACCGAAGGCTCCCCTGCAGTGCAAGCGTTGCCAGCGCTTTGGCCACACGCAGCGCAATTGTGGGTATCCACCCCGTTGCGTTGCCTGTGGCGAGGCACACCTCTCTGGGGAGTGGTCAACCCCCAAGCAGCAGCTTAAATGCTGCAGCTGTGGGGGTAAACACACAGCCAATTATAGGGGCTGCTTGAAGTGGAAAGAAGCCAAAGCGGCGCTTGTGAGGCGGGGCAGCCTGAGCGCAGGCAAGCGAGTGGTGCTACCGGCCGACCAGCCGCGCCGAAGCCTGTGAGGGCGGGACCATCGGCGGAACAGGAGAGCCTAGGACCCGGCTGGAACCACGTTGTTCAATGGGGCCGCGTTGTGAAGGCTACCATCCCAACCCCTCCTGAAACTCCCCTAAATCGGCCACTGCAGCTCCTGATCAGAGCAAAGTGACCGTAACTAAGAAAGGCGGCGCAGCTGCCAATCCTGCGCTGAAAAGCACGAAGGCCCTCAGGCAGGCCCAAGTGAAAAATACGCAGGAAAAGGTGAAGGCTGGTAAGTCCTCACCTAAAATTCCAAGCCCCACTACCCCTGCGCCCGCACCTCAAATTACCCAGTCGCCCATAGAGGAGATCTCCGATTTACCCGATACCCTTCCCATCGACGCTTGTGTGGAGCTGACGCGTAGGCTCCTCACAGCGGCACCCGCCCTCCATTCAGGGGCGGCCCGCTCGCGGTCCGTCCTCAAAATCGTTGTCCTCTTTGTAGCCGAATATGGCAGCACGGCCTAGAAGGATGAACATGGCGAAAGCTCTGCGGTTGGCCTGCTGGAATGCCGATGGTGTTCGTGGCAGGAAGCTGGAACTGGAACATTTCCTCAGTCAGCACGGAGTCGATATTTGTCTCTTTACAGAAACTCATCTGAGAGAGGGGGACGTCTCTCTGCTTGCAAACTATGTTTGACACCGAACAGACCGGCCCACAGAGGGAGGCGGAACAGCAATACTGCTCCGTCGGGGTATAGATCACTACGCTGTAACCGTCCTCGATTTGACCCAGTTAGAGGCAACTGTCATACACATTATGTTGGCTAGTGGCCCTCTTAAAATATTGGCAGTTTACCTCTCGCCCTCCCGGCCCATAGTCGGATCGGACCTGTCTGCATGCTTTGGCGGAGGTTTTCCCGTCGTGATGGCGGGGGAACTCAAAGCCAAACATGTGGATTGGAATTCTCGGCCGACCACGACCAGGTGCAAGCTACTGCGTGATTACGCTAGCGGAAACTCCTGTTTGATTTACGGGCCGGACTGTCCCACCACTCTCCCGTATAACTCCTCGAACTACCCCCGATGTCTTAGACATCGTAATTACCAAGGACGAAACCTTCCCAGTGTATCTGACGGCGTGCTCCGCACTAAGCTCAGATCACCTTCCTGTACTGATCGACACGACGTGCCGATCATCCTTTCGCAAACTGCCAGCCCGACCTGTCTACAGGCGGACCGACTGGGTCAAATTTCAAGCCAGCCTAGAAGAGAGGCTACCGTCCACCCCCTTGCTGCCGAACAAGGGGGAAATCGATATTGCGTGGAGGAAATGTCCAGTGAAATTTTGGAGGCGCTGGCGGCGTCGATTCCCGAGAGTCGCCCTCGCGATGACCCACGGCCCCAATACCGGCGTGCATTCAGGATGAAATACACCTGAAGAACAGGCTGAGAAGGCAGTGGCAAATCACCAGGGACCCTGCTCTGGAAGCTGAGGTCAACCGTCTTCAGCGGTCTGTGACCCAACAGTTAAATGAGTGGCGTAACAACCAATGGAGCCGCACGCTACAGAGCCTTGACCCCGAGGACCAAACGCTGTGGAAGATGACAAGGCGGGTGATGAGAATTCCCACTCCTTCACCTCCCTCGTCACTCCGGGCGGAACTGCTCTCTCTGATTCAGAGAAAGCAGAAGCCCTGGCCGACAGTCTTGATGCTCAGTTTCCGCCGGCAAACGACTCGTCGGATCTGGCAGTTATTGAGAAGGTTACTGAGGCGCTGCAAGCTTACTCTTATGCCCCTGCAAGCGAGCCTAAGTTAACCAACCCCAAGGAGGTCCAGGACGCCATTCGGGGTCTCAAGGTCGGTAAAGCTCCAGGCCCCAACGGTTTACCGAACAGGGCTCTGAAGCACCTTCCTCAGGGGCTATAAGTCTCCTCGTGGCGATATTCAACGCAGCGCTTGTAGCGCAGTACTTCCCACCAGTATGGAAACACCCCTGCGTGGTATGCATCCTGAAACCTGGGAAGGACCCGTCACTACCCTCGTCGTATCGGCCTATTAGTCTGCTAGACACGATTGGCAAATTGTAAGCGAAGTAAGCGGGCGCGGGCTACTGCGTGATGAGCAGTTTGGATTCAGACCCAAACATAGCACGACTCTTCAGCTGGCCCGCCTCTTTGAGAGAGTGACTAGGAACTTCGGCGAGAAGAGACTGACAGGAGCGATTTTTCTCGACGTGGCTAAAGCCTTCGATACCGTTTGGGTAGATGGTCTCCTTTTCAAGTAAACAGCCCTCAATTTCCCCTCCTACCTTGTTAAAATGATATCCTCGTATCTCCATAACCGGACGTTCGAGGCAGCTTTCCTAACCGCCACATCCACCCGTCGTCACATGCGTGCTGGAGTAGCGCACGGCGGACTAGTCTCACCTGTGCTCTTCAGTCTGTATGTTAACGACATGCCTGTGCCTTCCCGCCACGTCGAGCTGGCCATGTACGCGGACGATACGACCATTATAGCCACGTCACGCAAGTCAGCGCTGCTCATCAGGTACTTAGAATTTTATCTGAGTGACCTAGAGGGGTGGCTGAGAGAATGGAGAATCGCCATTAACGTCTCAAAGAGCAATGCGATGCTCTTTGCTAAGGCCGCCTGGCGAGTTCCCCGACCTCGACCGGTTCAGTTCCTAGGACAGCCAATCGAATGGGTCGATACAGCCCGTTACTTGGGAGTAACTCTAGATTCACGCCTGACCTGGCGGCCTCACATCGTACAGGTCAGGAAGAAAGCCTCCCAACGACTGGGTGTGCTTGGCCCTCTCCTAAACAGGAGAAGCGGCCTCTCCATCAGGAACGGAGTTCTGCTGTATAAGCAGCTCATCCGCCCAATGATGGACTACGCGTGCCCCATCTGGAGGTGCGCAGCTCGCAGCTACGTTAAGTAGCTGCAGGTTCTCCAGTCCAAGTGTCTTCGCATTGCTACTGGTGCACCATGGTACATCAGTGACAGGCAGATTCACGAGGACCTTGGAGTGCCGTTCTTTGAAGAACACACCAGAGCCCTAACCGAGAGTTACGACACAAAGTTAGCTGGTGTGGGGAACCCCTTAGTTCGGCAACTCGGCAGATACTTACGCTGACCGAGGGCCGAGGGGAGCTGTCGGATGTGCAAGCTAAGGGATCAGCTGACTATTCGAAGCCGCATGCAAAATGGCGGACAAGTCGACGTCGAAACGTGCTCGCTACTCACTAGCTGGGCGCATTTTGGTCACCCTGACTGAGGTTTTACCGTGATTTTCCTCAGTTGTAAGGTAAATGCCAGGGTGAAATTAAAAAAGTCGGGGCACGGCCCCGAAACCCCTCTCCCCCCGGGCACGGCGGCTTCACCAAAGTGCCCACTTCGAACACATTACGTGATTTGCCACCCTGAGTTCAACTCCCAGGCAGCCATCCAACCAAATTCCCCCCCCCCCCCCCAGGAAGTCTACGTGCTCTCAGAGCCGTAGCTTTTAGCGTACCAAGTCCCGGTCGCGAATCAGGACTATAAACAGTTAGCGTAGGCAAGTCCCCGTTATAGAGTAGGGTGTCTTTTTTAGAGCCCAGCGATGTGTTAAAACGCAGGAATGGCTACTCAGACAAAGGGACGTTGACTTGCGCTTCGCGCTACTCTCCGCCCTTAGTTAGCTCTTTGGTTGGTTGGATGGCAAAAATCGTGCATTCCAGTATTCTGGATCCAGCGTTCAATATCAAGTCTCAACGTGCTACGTGCCTCCACGATCGGCTCCAGAGCATCATCCGCCACTCGGCCTGGTAGCAGCATCTACAGCTCGCGTCCTGCGGAACGCGCCGCAGTATCTACCAGCACACACTGCTCGGCACCACAGAGCTGTCCCAGGCTCCCCACCGCGCAGCCTGTTCCGCGCAACCGGCTGACACTGTACACAACTGGGCGCTCACTGCGCTAATTCAGTGGAGTCCGTTTCTTCACGGGAGTAACAACTGCCGGACCTGACTAACGCGGCCCTTAGCCGCCACAATATCAAAGAAGAAGCACTTGTAAATACGTCCGACACGGACAACTGTATATAGCAATCACCTGTATATATCGACGAGAATAAAGACTGACGTTAATGTGTTTACTGTTGTGATTTCACAGTAGCAGCATACAGTAACCCACAAGGCTATCAAGAATGAAAGCAAGAAGTCATCCAAGCAAGCAACCAGGCAAATACATAACCAGGCAAAAACACTACCAGGCAATGAGGTAGTAATCCAATTAAACATTCACGAAACAGGCGGTCAGCCAATCCTTTAATCAGACATCCAAGCTATCAGGCAACCTGCAGTCAGTGAAATAATCATGCTATCAGCAAATACTCAACCAGGCAAGCAGGCATTCGGGAAATCATGCAATTAGGTAAAACGCAACCAAGCAATCTGCCAACAAGCACGCAATCAGGCAACCAGTCAAGCAACTTCGCAATCAAGTAATAAGGCAATCAGATAATCAGGAAATCAGGCACTTTGTGAAACAGGCAACCATGCAGTCAGACAACCAGGCAATCAGGAAAACAGGTACTCATTTAATCAGGCCAGCAGGCGGTATAGCAAACAGGCAATCAGGCAACTAGGCATTTAGTCAATCAAGCAAACAGGCAAGCAGACAATGAGGCATTCAGGCAATCAGACAATAGGCAATCAGGCAATCAAGTAGTCAGGTAAAGAACAAACAAGCACCCAGGCAAGGCAAGCAGACAATGAGGCATTCAGGCAATCAGACAATAGGCAATCAGGCAATCAAGTAGTCAGGTAAAGAACAAACAAGCACCCAGGCAAGCAGGCAAAGAGACAACCAAGCAACACGGCAATCAGGCAACCAAGCAAATAAGCAATCAAGCAACCAGGCAACAAAGGAACCAGGCCATCGGGCAAACAAGCAAAGAAGCAATTATGCAAACGTGCAGTTAGGTAAGCAGGCAAAAAGGCGATCAGGAAACAAACAACCAGATAAACATGAAATCATGCAAACATGCAATGACACAGACAGGCAAGCAGGGAAAGAGGAAACCAGACCAACAAATCCACCAGATAGGTACGTAGGTAGGTAGGTAGGTTGGTTGGTAGGTGGGTGGATAGGTAGATGGAACTTGCTTATGCCAACTTGAACATACTGACAAAATACTCGTAAATACTATCTTAAATGTTCTTGCTATAGTTGTGATTGCGAGAGAAACCCAGCCTACAGGAACCCACATCTTATAGCCAGAATACAACCGTTAAGCGGTTGTTAGATCTTCCCACATACCGCTTAACGGCTGTGGGATGTTCCCACAGCTGTATACGTTGCATGGAGATACTCTTCTATGGATGAGTCATGTTGCTATGGGAAGATTTTTGTAACTTTATATATTCGTTAAAAGGGTTGTGTGGACCTGTGACTTAGTAGTGTAAGTTTGTTTGAAATATGCTGCAAATTTAACGGCATCGTTTGCTATCACACAATAGCATTTCAGACCATGGACCATGAATAGTCGCACGTCAGTCAAATGCACAGGTAAACAGTTCTTATCCATGGGCTAGGTCGCAGTTATCCGTGATTAAATGGGGATATTTGCGTTGGAAACATCGACCGACTAAAAATGGCGGAAAATTGTTGACTGTCTAGGGATCCACAGTGCGTGTTGCACTGGTCATTAGTAGCATGGGTGATTTCGCGTAGGTGGGGCGTATGCTATTTAATCTGTCTTGAGAGAGGTGGGTTCTCGGCTATATTGATATCTTAAGTTCTCGTGTATACCCATCCTAACGCAAAATTGAATGTCTAATTTTAGGAAATTATGGAAACTCCTCAAGACTGCATGAAGTGCATGTAAATACTGTGTCCACAAGAATGGAGAATGCACGGGTGCTGTTTTCCATTCTGCATACATTTAGCATCCATCAAGTGTAACCGGACAATGGCCATATTTCTCTTACCGTAACAGAGAAAGTGTAGAAAGTAGTATGTTTGTGAGGAACTGGCGGAAGTAACGCACAGTTTATTTCTCATTTGTGATGCAGGATTATCCTACTGGAAATTTTTTCTGCGTAAGGCGGTGTGTGACTCATTTTGCGAAAAATATACTGTTGATGGATGTCCTGAAAGTTGGTACTTATTCGTAAACTTTCAAACTGCAGGATTCAAAATCGCCAATGCGAAGATCACGTTCAACATATCGGACTTTTCGGTGGTAAGGTTGCTTACGAATGTTGTGAGGATCCGTGTTGATATTTTTGGTAGCGAACAGTAGCCTGAAAGTGTAAACATGAAATGTTTCGCCGTCTTTTCGTTCTTTAATTATGGCTACATAAGCTTAGTTGTGCAAGTCGATGACTGCTTGCGGTAGGGTAATCTGAATTTTCGTGAATATTGTTGCTTTGACAGCAATATCATTAGTATGTTAATGCGATTAATGTGCAGGTAGGATAGGTACAACGCAGTGTGTAAACTAAAGAACCGGAAAGGACAGTTTAATACGTTACTACACATTAGTAGTAGTAGTAATAGTATTCGTGTGTAGCATTTTTGGTTATCCCTACATCGAAATATTAAATCTGCCATGAGAGTTTATGGTCTCTCACTCAGTCAACATATTCTGTATCTTATATGGGAGGTTCTTTACCATATTTATATAAGCTTGTCACTTGAAGTCTATCCTAAATCACATCCGTGTACTCCATGGTCACTGTCCATAAAATTCGTACTACTGTCTTGTCTAAGTAAAGTTTTGTGTGCGTTTATCATCACGCCTACAGTATGAGGTGAATAGTACAAATTATGAAGCTCATCATTATGTAACTTGATCCACCCTCTTGTTGCTTCCTATTTTATAGGTCCTCCTATACTTCTGAGCTATATTTTAGGTTTCTGTTGCTCATGTTATGTATTAACAATTAGTAATAATGGCAATTGATGGACTACATTGACTCTTAAATATTTGTCATAAACCAGTCTTGGCTGCAGAGAGAAGAAGGAAACATAGATGAAATCATATATTAATTCTTCTCTTCATGTAGTTTGTGTTTGACTTAAGGGACCTGATTTTGATGTTGAACATCCCAGTTGGCGTGTGTATACAAGGTATATATTTCAATTCCTCAGAGAAGAAATCAGTCACGACCAACACTTTTCTTTGGTTGCTCAGTAATTTTTAATAAAGCAAAGTGGTGGTGGTGACTGATTTCTTCTTTGAGGAATTGAAATATATACCTTGTTAAGGGACCACATGTGAGAGTGCGACCAATGAGTAAAACATGTTACCTGGTGCAGTTGCAGCCAAATGAATAGCATGTGGTATATCACTTGGCTGGAATCTGTGATAAGAGATGATAATTTACTGCCATTTTGACAGGGTTCCTTCATTTAGTGTACAAGGTATGAAATTAGTAGTTCCTTCCCAGCAATTTATCCTGGCTGCAGTTGGATCACTGTCTTATTCCTAAGTTATGTTCATTTTCCAGCTAACAATGGTGACAGGTTCGAACAGTGTCTACGAACAAGTTACATGCCTTTGTACAAAGATCTTGGAACAGCATACAACATCACCTCTTGGGCACCGCAGTTCCACTGTTATTATGAAGAGCCTGCGAGCCCTTTCATATGGAATCCTGTTGAATAAGTCTCACATATCATGTAAGTAGCAGTTAGTTAGAATTGATGAGTAGCTTCACAGTCCCTGTTTAATTAAACACATCCATCTACAATATTTGGCTTTAGCACAGCTGGCGAGCAAGTGTCATAAAGTATAGTTGAATTGTGCAGTTACATGCAACATTTTGAACAATTCTCGTGCAATTTTTACAGATTGTTGTATGAGGGACGATGATGAATGGGATACATTGCCCAAGATTTTGGCATATTCACACAGACTACACGAGCATCACCTGACTGCCCAAGCTATGAAGCTGTATAACCTGCTAAATATTCTGTTAAATTCAGGTTGGGGTAGCAAGCCTATTTTGCTGTTTCTAGCAAATCTTGCAGGCGAAGTGCAAGATAACAGTATGAAGGTGAGTCACATATCTTGGGTTGTTTTAGTGTAATTGAAATTGTGGAAATGGATAGGGTCAGATGTATCTGGCCAATAACTTGCTACACTTCCTGTCTAAATTGACAATGTTTTGTGTATTGTGAGGTTTGCGTGTGGCTTATCATTGAAGGTGCTATTGGCAAGTGCATGCATGCTGTGACATTTTGTGAGTGCACCCACCCATTGTCACCTGTGTGGTTCAGATACCTCTTGTTCATGGAGATTCCACGCTGTCCCTCAAATACATGATGCAAACAGGTAGTTTTCAGACTGAATTTTTTTCTTCATAACAACAGGTCTTACCTCCTAAGCAATGATGCCCCTGTCAAAGTAGTCTTTTTTGGACTTTATGCAATGAGTCCAGTGATTGCACTACCATTTGAAGCATTTCTTGAAGTACATTATTTGAGACTCAGCACGTGCATCCAACAATTTTGTTGAATAGAAGCAATATCACTAAATGTTGTTCCCTTTAATGCAATCTTGAGTACTAGGAAAAGGAAGAAGTCACATGGCATTAATCTGGTGAGTGGGAAGGGTGTGTAATGACATTTTGATTGAGCCAGAAATTAGCTCTCCTCCTTGTACATGCAGGGCACTTAATTGGTGGCAGTCCAACACTTGTTCAGATTGTCTTTCATAGTGGTCTGAAAAGACCCAAATGGAATTACCTGCATGTTGGAAACTTCACTGAATTTGATTCTTCTGTTTTCAAGGACACGTTACTTTGCTAGATTCGCATTTTCATGTGCTTTGCTTGTTGATAGATATACCAAGCATTCGGCATCTTCGACAGTTCTAGAGCAAGCAGTTCATAGTTCATGATAAGACATGCCCCATGCGTGGTCTTCCTTTTGATGCTTGTACACTCTGTGAAACAAAAATCAAGTGGCCTGGAATTTTGTAAGTCCTGCTCCGGAAGCAACATAACACACAGTTGCCATCGTAATTCAAATCGTTCGTAGTTTCTCCATATTTGTGCTCGCATGGCATTTCTGTCTCTTCCATACATTCCAATCATTCATGCCGGATGTATATTAACCAAAGACACCAACACATCTGCTTAATTTCAACTTAAACAAGAATTAATGTTCATTAATGTTTCGAGGCGTGTGGCTACCTACTGCACCTACAAAGTTGGATGTTGTCTACAAGGCAGATGCTTACTTGTGTTAGCTGATACCAAGCATGTAGAGGCATGTTCCCACTGTGCTTCGCGTACACAGTGTTTTGGTTCAAGTCCTGGTATCAGCATATATTTTTTTATCTTTGCACAAGTCATATTCGCACAAACGCAAAATTAAACTCTGTACTTACATGTAAATTATTTAATTATATGATTCAGAAGTTATCTTCGCTGCACTTGCAAGGCTGGAAATGCGAGTGAAGCAGATATTTCTGTTGTCTTTCTGTAATTTCTTGTTTCCTGGCATTCTAAATTAAAGGGTCAGTGTTCAAATGTGACCATAGACCTGGCATGTCGAACTTGTTGGTGCTTGCAGACTGTGCTGAGCCAAGAGATCTGAAGTTGGAAAGCACAATTTAAAAAATATACAGAAAGGAACTGTTGAAGGTATGACAGATGTGCTCTTGAGGAACCTGGTTCAAGGCTTGTTCTGCTCTCACTGTACTGCCAACGGAGCTGGATTCGGTTTGGTGGGGAGTGAAGTACTGTTAAGAACTGGTTTAGGTCTGATTTTAGCTTGCCACACAAGCTTGTAATTCATTCTTATGTGTGTCTTTCTAGTAACCAATAAAACATCTTAAAATTATGAATTTTTTTAAAAATATGCATTTTTAGAATGTTTCTACTGGCTACAGTGATGATGGTTGGTACGTAAACAGGAACTCATATATAACAACAACAATAAACATTGGTGATGAAGGCCTTATTTGGGTTATTGCTGCACGAGATTAACTATATCTGTTCTCGTTGCTTAGCCGAAAGATAAGGATGTGAGCAGTGATGTTTGTCTTCCCCCATTGGCAGTTTGGGTAACGTTGCCCATTCTGCAACTACAGGAACTGATCTGTCCATCGGCGATGTGGTCTCCCCAAATCTCTGTGACCATAAGGTTTATACTTTAGTAGTTTTCGAGGCAGGCGGTTAGCTGGCATTCTTAGAACATGTTGCTTCCATTTAAATTGGTAATTTTGAACTTCCTGAACCATTTCGTGTACTTGCCAATGATTTCTCAAATCTTCACTTTTAATTCTGTCTAATAAAATTACTGCTGTTAGTGAACATATGAATTTCATTTGTGAACTGTTAATTCTGTTTCTATCTTTTTGATGTAGCATCCAGCATTCACTGCCATAAAGGAGGGCCGGTTTTGCTATTGCATTGTGGAATCTAATTTGAAGGTCTTTTCTCATCTGTTTCCCAAAATTTCTTCTCAAAAATTGCTGAAGTGGATATAGAGAGTGAGGCCACAAGTTTGAAGGGCAGTTGGGTTCCTTTACTCAACAGTTCCCCTGCTCATGACAGTCAAGTGCATCCAGTTGAATTGCAGCATGGTGGAGATCAGCCACCCACTTTATGCCCCTCACCCTGCACCAGCTGACTTCTCTCAGTTCCATAAAGTGAAAACCACCCTAAAACTTGTAGAGTCCACAACATGAAGAAGAAAAACTGCTGAATTAAATATGATTCTTTTGGATGCCTTTGATGACTGTGTGCAGCTTTTGGAAAGATGCAGAAAGTGTGTTGCAGTCAGGGGAGAATAGTTGAAGGCAAATAAAATAATTTTCTTTTATTTCATCTGTATCTGTTCATATAGAGTCCTGTAGCTTTATTGTTTTATCTGATGTGTTTTCATATCTCTTTTAGTCCGTTTGTAATTGTACGTTGCTTTTGTTTGCATTTAAAATACTCAATTGTGCATGTGTTGTTACAGGGTGTATCTGTCATGTGCAGCATGTTGGATATACATGTGAAGCCGTATGAAGAGTTTCCACCTCAAATGTTTGAACTGCCTTTGACACTGGATATGCAGGACAAGAATACAGTCTTCCTGTTCAACCAGGAACCTGGTGTGGGGTTGCCATTACTGGGCAGGTTTGGAGGGCAAGTAAAACTGTAAGCTTCATAATGATCACACTCAGAACTCTTGTTTGGAGGGTTTGAGTTTAAATTTGGTGGAGCAAAAAAACTGAGTTCTGTAATGATCATATTCTGGACTTTTGTTGGGAAGGTTCGAGGTTCAGTTTGGTGGGGCAATAAAACCACAAGTTCTGTAATGATTGGACCAAGGACTTGTTCATAGGGTCTGAGGTAAAGCTTGGTCATAATCTTATGGCACTGTGCAAATGACCGATTTTTATTGTCTCCACTTGGTATCGTCCACAGGCAGTACCAGAGGGGTGTCAGGTTAGTTGATTACAAGACATTACAGAGTGGAGTTTGTTCCATGTTGCCAACTATTAGCTGAACAAAAACACTGTCCTTCTTAGAATATTGGTACTACACTATGGCCCTGTTTAAAATACGAACCATGCAGATGGTTGTGGAATACTTCCATTATTATCGGTCTCCAATTGAAGAAATTATACGAAAATGTATGAACACAAACACACTGTACTCACATACTCTCCTCCCCCCCCCCCCCATCTGCCAGCTCTACGACCCCCACTAGTGTCACACACTAGGCTGCTCACGTATCTTGAGTGCCATAAGATTGTGATTTTACTCTACAGTTTTGGAGGAACAATAAAACTAAACTTTGTGGTGATTAGACAGAGGACTCTTATTCTGGGGGTCTCACATTCATTGCATTTTGTGAATGTGAGTGTAGATTTCTGAAGGTGTTAAGACTTCTGAAGGGTTGGGACATTTGGAGAAGAAGGCCCATGTTATGACTTGATGACTGCATTGGTCTAGCCTACCATTACCCTGTTGAAGAGTTATGTCTGCATTTGCAGGAAGTCTATGCTTTTGCGTTGTTGTCTTATTTCTAGATTTTAGATTTTTGATGATAACTGCCATGTATGCTTGCAAATGATTTCCAGTTACGTGTTCATTTACTTACTTCCTGTGACACATACCTGTCCCCACATACTGAGATTAAGTATGTGCGGAATGGACTGAGAAAGATGGCACAAGTGGCAGTGGTGTTTTGAAGGTATCCTGTTTGAATCTCACCTGGGACAGCAGCTGTCCTGGCACGAGGTTTTTTATGGTTTGTCAGCAGTGTTTCTAATAATGCCGGACACTACCACAGTTACGCCATAATGACTTGCATTTCTTTCCATTTTATGATCACTCAACATCATACCATGTGATACTGTGCTACTGACAGTGTCTTAAAATAAGCCTGAAGTAAGTGCCTTGTATGGTGCTTGGACACAGGTATAACCTTACATTGACCCTAATTCTCTGAGGTGCTATTGATGTGACATTTAACTTGCTGCGTTAGTTGTTGAGTGGCATCACCCATGATGTATTGACAGTCCATACATCCTGACTGTGAGTTATTATACTGCCAAAACGTGCTATCCTCTGCTCTGTTACAGGAGGCAGTGCACACCTGCAGAACCTGTGTGTTTTGCTGATCTCACAAAGCCACGTGACCTGTTGATACCACAAGAGGCATCCCCTCAGGAGCTGCAGGTAATGCAGGGGCTCTTGGATATTTCACATCTGATATTGTTTATTGTTGCATTTGGAGATACAATTATAAGAGTCTTTATGAGAGACTAGGTTCTCACAGCTATGTTTATGTCGGTTCATGTCTTTTGGGGTGTACAATGTGTTGATCAGGAAACAGCTACTGATGTTTTGGAGAACCTTGCTGCCTCAATCTTCAGGTTCAGAACAGCCCAGTCTTCATAGACTGAGTGGAGTGGACTGCTTCTGAATTGAGCCACAGCCAAATTCTTTTTAACAAGATAAGATTCTTGACAACTGAAATATAGTACAAAGTAATAAAGGGGTAATAATGAAGAACAAGAGAATGGCTTATAGAGACTAAGTAGGGTCCCGATATGTGACCGTCCATTGGCATTGGATTTTGATTACACATCATATTTTTTAGAGAAACGTTGATCAAGGGAAGCCATTAGTTGTCAGGTGTGTGTGTCAGTACATTTATTAAGCTGTGATACACATTTTCACAAGTTTTCATTTTTTAAAGACTATCTTGTGGCAGTATCTCATAAGAGTTGGATCTGGATTTGCAGGCATAACATGGCAAATAACATTGTTTTGGGGGGGGGGGGGGGCAAAGTGCCCATGGATATTAGAAATTTAATTTACAAAGGAGTCAAATTACAAAGAGGGGAAGATCGGTTTGAACCAAACCTTAATATACATATACCCCTTTCGTGTGTGGGCAGGCCTTAAGTAGAGTGAATGACCTTAGGAAAAGAGCACAGAGAATTTACAGTCCCTCAGATGCCTGTATTCTGCATCCATAAAATGCGGGTTTCTCATTTTTTTCTTTATTTACACCACCCAAATAATACTTTTGGTTTTTTTTTTGTCTTTCTTCAACTCAGTAGGCAAAAAAAAACTATTCGGTAGAAAAAATATTGGCGGGGCCTTTGCCCTCCTTGCACCCCCCAAGTTATGCCTATGCCTGAATTCAAACCCATAAAACATTTCCAAGATATTAATTGTTGCTGTTCTTACTACAGGCTGACGACGTGTCATTAAGGTTCTAATTAAAGTTTGAGGTTCTCACAGTGATGTAGTCCTATGTGATATCATGTACTTTAGTATGGGTTGCTGCTGAACATTTTATTTTATGTGTAGAGGCTGAGAACAGTTCGTGTGTTTGCACTGGAAGCTAACTTTGTGTTTGTTCAAGGATGAAGGGTATGTGTCCCCCAGTGTGGAGAATACCATGACTTGGAGCTGTGTGAGCAATACAAGAGAGTATGTAGGAAGCAAGGCATGGGAAATTGCAGTTACACTGGATCTGCCAAAGTTGCGGACCTGGGACACCATTGGCTGTCTGGATCGACGAAAAGAAAAGCCATTCTTTACGGAGTCAAGTGTAGAGTCTGTTCAGAAAGTGTGGAGAGTCGCAAGGGGGCGTATGGTTATGCATATGAATACGTCTGTGGCTGATTGCTTGCTGTGGAAAGATTTAAGCCGCAAACAGTTAATACGGGATCTGAAACTCTTGCTAATTGGAGTGCCATCACAGACATTCCAGTACAATCAGGTATGGTGCAAGGAAGCTGTTCAAGTCATAATTGTGTGTCTACAAGATTTCTCTTTCCCCTTGCCCAGGAGCTATGGAAGTTCTTTGCACTGTATTGAGTGTGGGTAGATGTTTTTGTGGGTGGATATGTGCACATATAAGTGGGGGGATAGATGAGTTCTTCGTGGGTGGTGGGGTGGAGGATGGGTGTATGGAAACAAAGTTCTAAAGACTAGTTTAGGCTTCAAAGATATAGCTGAAATAATGGACGACATTTGTAGGTTATTTTCTTTTCTTGTAGCAATTTTAGTTCACGCGTTGCACTGGATATTTAGGAGAAATGACTTACAGTCTGTGATTTCAGGCTTCCGCCGCTATGTTGATGAGATCTGTGCCTTCTGGGATCTTATGCAGCATCGAATGGTAAACCTTTACCAGCATTTCAGGACAACATATCAATCCCATCTTCAAGGGTCAAGAAGTCCAATGCTTCATTGGACTTCTTGACCCTTGAAGATGGACCTGATACATTGCCCCGAAACATCAGTAAAGGTTTACCATTCGACCCTGCGTAATACCCCAGAAGAGCGCAGATCACAAGTAACATGCAAATTCAGAATCTTGTAGTGTGGGTACTTGGAAGGATGGTATGCACATGGGAATGTAATATTAAAATCAATCTTAGTGCCTGAATTGTTTTGATGTGGATTTGATTAAAGTGGCTGACAATATGGTGTATTAGCTGCCATTGGTGTTAGCAGTATATATTGTCATGTTGTTGCTGCTGTCTACCGAAAATGTCATTTCTAAATCTTGCTACTGGCCACTGACTAAATTCCCATGGCCAAGATCACTGACTGACTATCTTATTTTATGATGATCTGGTGGATTTATTTGACCACCTTAAGACCTCAGTCCTTTATGTCTCTAGCCTAAAGAAAATGAAATAAATGAAGTTTGTTACCTGTCTGGTTTGGTGTTGATGTACCTATAAGCACTGCAGGACTCTGTTGACAAACCCTGTGGTTTGGCTCAGCTTTTGCAGTGTGACAATGGACTCTTATCTGACTGTGGCCAAAATATCAGATGTTCACACTCCACAGTTTCTTCATATTACAAAGGTCAGTATGAAAGCAGTGTCTCTGTTTTGTTAAATATGGCACGGGATAGAGTTTCTTGCCTTACCCACTGGATAGAGACACTGTCCAGCTCTACCAAGATCATCGGTGCTCCAGTCACTCGTTTTCAACACGGTAGCACAGCAAAATGGCAGATCTTCAGGATGTACTAGGCAGGGAGAGGTGACTGGATTTCTTACTGCAGAAGGTAGAGATTCATAGACGTCTGAGAAGCATGTATGGTGAGGATGCCATAGATGTTAGCTCAGTTTGGTGCTGGGTCTGTCATTTTAAGAGCAGGAAAAGGACGTGGGTGACAGGCTTTGCAGCGGCCGACCAGCTGCAGCAGCAATAATGGAGACCAAAGACAAGATTGATGCACTGATACGGGATGACTGCTGCTTCATGACAAGTGAACTGTGCACCACAACAGGGACTGGAAAACTGGCAGTTATGGCCATCATCAGAGAACTTGGCTGCACAGATTTTGTGCAAAGTGGGTGCTGAAAATGCTCGCTGTTCTCCCTCATCCTCTCTACAGTTCTACTTTAGCACCCTGTGACTTCATCTGTTCGGTCCCCAGAAAGATGCAGTCTGAGGATGTTGTTTTCTGGATGATGAGCTGAAACACAGCATGTCTGAAGAGCTCCAGTGCTTCAGCAAAGGGTTTTACATAACTGGCATACACCATCTCAGGCAGAGGTGGAAAAAGTGTGTTGATATTGAAGGAGACGTTGTGGAAAAATAATTTCAACTTTGTGAATGTTATACCCATGAGATGTGTGAGTTGCATCATAATTGTAGTTACAGTTTCTGAGGGAAGAAAGTAGGAGGCATTACATTTGTACTACCCCTCATACGCAATTTTACTTTCCGCATTCTTCACTGTTGTTTCCTAAGGCCCAAGCAAAAGTACACTTACATTGTCTGTGGCAGTCCAGTTCTTAGTATGTTGGTATGCACTGCAGGATGCAGGGTTTCAATTTCCAATCAGTGCAACTAAGATTACTAGGAGGAATTTTTTTTCTGAGCCCACAAATTTACGCTAATGTGTTACACACATTCTGACACCCACTGTTTTGAACACTGTGTGGTTCCAGGAGAACCGAAGCCTTTTTTTTTACAGCAAGGCATTTTAACAGCTTGTACCACAAACAGTTCAATGTATTGAAGATTACAGTCTTGTAGGATATGATGCCTTGTTGATTGGTAATTTGTTACTGATGCTTTGGAGGAGCTTTCTGCTTCCATCTTCAAGCTAGTTGAAGAATAAGTTGGTGAGAGAATTGGTTGCATTCTATAGAGAAGGAGCAGATTGGGTAACAGTGGTGGCAAGCCAATAGGAGGAGAGGTGCTGTGAGGTGGGCAGAGTCATGTATAGAGCCCACTAGAGGCAAGGGAAACAGAATGAATTGTTTGGATGAAGAAGGAGCTGTAACTATTGACTGGAGATCAGATGTTTCAGCAAATGCCTGTTTTGTTCGTTTATAAGTACTGTACCCAAAATATCTTAAATGTCTTCTCATTTCAGTAACAGACAACATCAATTAATAGTGCCTGAAATGCCTATGTAGATGTTGGTGCGTACTGTATCCTTTCTATGACTATAAATACTGTTTTTTAATATTTTGGTTATATTTTATGCAGGCATGTCAATTTTTTCCTGAAAAACAAGAACTCTAAACTCTGGAGACAAAACAAAAATGAAAAATTGAACACTAACATGTAATTCAAGACACGTGACACTACATGAGCATGCATTTTAAAAAAGGGTAACAATTCTTAAAATTAAGGACGACAGTATTAAAATAGTATTAAATTAATATATGGTGTGTGTGTGTGTGTGAGTGAGTGAGTGAGAGTGCGTTATAAATTATTTGCAAGAGTAATTCAATTATCTCGTTTACAGTAGGATAATTGTCACTACATATTATTACTCTTATACCAAGAAAATTTGTAGCCTGACGATGGCTTTTGAAGAAACATGTAGCTAGAAGTAGAATTAATAAGTATACAAAATTTTGCTAACTGCTTTGATTTATGTCTTGTGAAATATACATTCGTTTATATGTAGTGCAAAAGGATGTATCAATTAAAAATTGTGAGGCAAAATTCTGCCACATTTATGATGTAAAGTAGTGATGTAATTTCATTCTAGCAGTGTGTGTACACCTTGCAGTCCTCTCTTGTCTTTATTGGTGGGTGTGGGGTCAAAGAAAGTAAACACTGTGAAGAGTTGTGCTGCCATTTGTAACTGCTGCCCCATTTCACAGGTAGGGGATGGATTTGTGATGAAGAGTGGCGTGTGTGTGGAAGGTGTAACTCCAGAAATGCTTTGCTTATTTTGTGAAGACTTCCTCATCAGTGGCACATGCTGTCTGCGTCTGAGAAGGCTTGTTGAACGCAACTTGATGACTGGTACTCACATGCAGGAGGGCCTTATTTTCCAGGTTAGGCCTGTTCCAGTTTCTTTCACAGAATGGAGATATATAAATTGGTGGAGCTCAAAGACATGTCTTCTGTTTTGGAGCAGCTTTTTCTCTCCCTGTTTAGCTTGGAACCAATTTATGAACTGCAGAGTCCAGCCAGTCAACAGTCAAGATAAAATGAATTAGTTTTCTGAATATTTCAACTTCATTTGGAATGTTTTGCAGTGCCTCTCATTTAGTTTATATATTGGACATTACTGAAGTTAATTTTTAATGTGTTATGTACCTAAAACATGAACAAAATCACAGCCTTCTTGGGTAACTTGGGCTGTTTTCTTTGATCCTGTAACAGTAGAAGTATGTTCTTAAGTTACAGTGTCATATGTTAACCTTTTAAAGCCTAGCGGTAGCTTTACGTACGACCAGGTTTAACATTAAAAAATTCTACGTGGTGCCCACATTGCGTTTATGTGTTTTGTATGGATCTCAGAACAAACAGTAACTTTTGCCTTATAAAACATTAAGAGACTGGTTTTTATAACCGAAGTGGATAGTGTTTACAGCATGGTACGCGCTGAGTCCTTATATAAAATAGATACGCTTCGTCTTTAAAGGGTTAAACTTGTTAAATATTTACAGAATTGAGAAATGTTTCATATAAAGTCAGTAGTTCTTACAGGAAATACATTGTATACTAGAGCTGCATTATAAAGTTTTTGAGCAGTTTTTAGGTACATTTGCAAAACTTTTTTTTTTTAATTTTAAGTTCTAAGTTTTACTAAAATTTGTGAATACTCTACTCTTTTTGTTAAATCAGACTAAGGTCAGACTTTGCATGAAGACCTAACATACATTTGTGATAGTATCTCACAGTTTGTGAGGTGGGATATCTTGCCGTTTATGAGATGAATACAAAAAAAATGGCAGAGCCAGAGAGGCCAGAGAAGTGGTTGATGTCATAACATCGTGTGTGCCATGTAAAACAATAGAATATCAGGACTGTTTTTAGACTGCATTGAATGGTGAGCTCTAATGCATTTCTTTGTTAAAACACCTTTTTAGCTTCACTCTGCCAGTATTAAGATTGGAGAAAACTTGTATTTTGTGTTATGTAAGAGATGGAAAGGCTTTTTAAAATTCAGCATTTTTCTTGAAATTGTTTAAAGTGTGAAAACTATGGACAATGACAGGGCAAACGTGGTAAAAGTGTTCACATTCTATGGACATTTTCAAACTTATATATTACCTCCTTATGTAAATAAAATACTAATCATAGAGAAAATGAAGACATGATGGAATAATTATACCTTTGACCATTAGCCAATTTCACACAGTAGAATAGATGAAATGATAAGAAGTCAAAATGTAGGATTCCAAAAAGAATGGTATAACTCTAAGGAAGATTGAAAGATATGGTTACAAAGACCTCTGAAATTGTGGAACTGATGGGTTCTGTAAAATGCATAGTGTGTCAGGCCTTATACTTGGAATGAAAATTAAGAACCTGTTGTTGAGAAGTCTGATAAACTGACTTAATGATTTTATGGACACTGTAGTTGATCATCTTTCTACCATTGTGACACTCTTAAAAATGCTGTCAGTTCAGATGTTGGGGAGTGTAATTTGATTTGCAGGCTCTGTGCAGAAGTGTGCATTGCTACCTGCAGTTCTATCGCTCAGCTGTGATGATGATGTCAGAGGACCCAGTGCTGACATGTCTGCGCCAACAAATTGATGGCCTGCACATTCAAATGTCATCTCTAGGTCACCTGTGCAAAGTTCATCCCAAAGCAAACCAAGGAGATGCCACATTGCCTAAAGGAGTGGCATTACTAGCTTACTTGTACGAAGAGATCTGTAAAGTGACCAGGAACGATGTCATCTGGATCCTGTACTCTGCTCTGCAGGCATGTTGCCAGGTCTATTTCAGGTACACATAGCACCACTGTAAGCACTGCTGTTGTTTACATATACAGTAAAATTCATCTAAGACACCCGTAATTAAGATGTTTTCCTGCCTAAGAAGTCAGAATATAAAAGCACGAAAATTCTCCCACTTGATTGACATTACACACTGCCCTTTTAATACATCCCCGCATAAGGAAATTTCTCACCTAAAAAGTAACAAATTTGATGATGAAACAATTTTTTTTTACCGATTTAATACATTTGCTGTTTCAAAATCTTAAACAATTTCCCCAAGTTTCCATTCATTCTGTTTCTAAAACACAGCATTCAAATGGCGCAGTCAGTTCATATAGGTTAATCTCCAAGGTCATTTCCACCAAGTTTCATACAGCAGAAAGACACAACCTCACGGCTAATGGGTGGGGGGTCATATTTCTTGCATGATGCAGAGACTGCAGTTACTCACTCCCCACTACTTGGTCTCTGTCACGACAACTGAAAAATTGTATCAGGCCGCTGGAAGCCGATTGTAGCTGTTCTCTGACCTTCAGGAGCCTGCGTTTGGCAACGCTGGCCTGTGGCAGCTCACTTGCCACTTGAACTGCCCAGGACTAGGATGAAACTAAGGTAGCCCATAACATTTGAAGAACTTTAGGTGCACTACCCAAAATTACACTCTGCTGAGGGGGACAGCAGTTTGACACGTGATAAGTGGGTGGTCGATTGCAACAACTTGTTTAAACGTAATTTATCAGCAGTAATATAAATGGGTTGTAGTGTAGCGTGATTGTGAAACATTTGTGATGACTGTGTGCAGGTAAGGTACATCATCAATTCCAGAAAATAAATTCAAGGCACTGCAGAGTTAGTGAAAGTGACTGGCATTACTGACCACCCCTGATGGTCTACATAAAAGCAAACCTAAGGAATCTGGATATGTATACTGCTGCTGTTTTTGAAAAAAGAGCAAGACAACCCAAGCTTGAAAAATATTTCAAGGAAAAGTAAACATCAGAATGAAATGTGAATTTGTGAATGAAAAATCAATGACAATATAGTTAAAGTGTAAATAAAACCGTGAATGAAAGGTTACAGACAAAATGGTTAAAGGTCAGGTACAAGTGAGAATGTGTTAAGACAGCTGCAAATTGTACAAATTTGGCATACATATGTAATAAGTTCACGAAAAAATTAAAAAACTAGAACTTTTCTGTCCTACCCTTTTAAGAAATTTCCCACTTAAGAAGTCAGATTTCTTGGAATTTTCAAAAACATCTTAACAGGGTTTTGCTGTATGTGATTGTAACGTAGGGTGCACTTTACAATTTCAGCTTTCTGCAGAAGTGGTTGTTTGAAGGATTGTGCCAGGATACATATACTGAATTCTTCATACAGCAGCAGCCAGACCTCATAACTTGTCGCCAGCGGGATTACTGGAGCCGTGGCTATTACATGTTAGAAGAGGCTGTACCAGGCTTCTTGCAAGGGTTGGAACGTGCCATCTTCCAGTGTGGGAAGGCTTTGAACCTACTGAAAGTATGCAATCCACAGGTAAGAACTGACAACTGATGTTTTAAGTTTGAATACTTATGGTTGCAATAATACAGTTTACCACAGTTTGGTTGCACTTTCTTAGGTAACTGGCTTTCAGTTTCAGGAGAGTCCCACACGTGCCACATGGTTTGTTCTGTCAAACATTCTGGGAGGTCCCAGATTCAAATCTTGGACTACAGACTGAGACCTTTTAAAGTCTGCGTAGTCTTTCCAGCAAATGGGGGGATGCTGTTGCAAATTAGGCCATGTTCCTCTCCTTTCCTTCTGGAGCTGGGCTAGCATAGTCAATATAGTGACTAGGCTGTGGGTTTGGACAATCAGGGTTCGAATTCCAGCAGGAGGAAGAGATTTATCTCTTCTCCAAAACATTCGGACAGGCTGTTGGGCCCATCCAGCTACCCTATTCTGTGGGTGCTGTGGGCTCCTCTCTTTGGGGATGGGAGTGTAAATCAGCTGGGCCATGAGGCTGACCACTCACCTTCATGTAGTGCCAAGGTTAGTGAGTGGAACTATGCTTCCACTCCCTTTATATGCCATCATGGCTTGTATACAGACGTATCTTACCTTTAACTCTTCCTTCCACATCCTTTTCAATTCATTGTTTACCAGTCATACAATTTGGTGTTAAGAGCAAAATTCCTTTCATCTGTCATGTGATAATATGGAAATTCTGACAATCCAGCACTTGAGGAGAAGCCCCCAAGGCCAGAAGTTTGGCTGTCCATAACTTCTGGTATGCATGTTGATTCCATGGCTTTAGCTTGGGTTATCTGGATATTATGTCACTAGCACAGACTTCCTGTCCAAGCACTATACCTCAAGTTTTTGTAAGTTGGTATTGTCCAATACACCGTTGTCATCACAAGCAACTAGCAGGTCACACTACTTGTTTGGTGCAATCTCTAGTGTTAGTGTGAACTCTGTTTCCATTGTGGTGTATATGGCATGTGTTACTCCTTGTTCAAGCTATTGTAATGGCTTCAGAAGATCCAAAGATGAGTAAACAAGGCACTGTCGGCAAGAGGGAACATGATTCAACAGAAACGTGAAATAAGTAGGAGGCATGAAAGTGGCAAAAATTGAGGAGATGTTATGGTGTCATACAACATGGGATCATGAACTGTCCATGATGCCAAGAAACATAAGGACCAATTACGATTGTTTCTGGCATCAAGTGAAAGTGTGAAGGACCTTTTCACGTGACAGACATTGAAAGGGTTCAAGTATAGGAGCAGTAACAAAAAAATTACCTGCAAGAACTTATGTCAGTGTAGGTACTGTGTTATAAGCTGGAATGTCTGATAGTCGGCACGTGTACAGTCCTGTGCATGCCAGCTTAACAGAATTTTACTGTATGTAGTTTGAGATACTAGGAATGTCATTAAAATGAACACAAATAAATAACTTAATGCATAAATAAATTCTCCTATTTCCCATCACTCACATTGGACTCCTTGAAAGATAAAACATCTTCATTTTTAAATAACCTAAAAATGTCACAGTGATGAAGTGTAACACCAAAAATTGTATGACTTGTTTTATATGAAAATAATGCAGTGTGTAATTAAATGACTGATAGACTATTACAAATTTATCTGATAATTTTCTTTATGTTGCTGCCCTGTTCCAGGATGCATTGTGTGTGGTACTACAAAGTGGCTACCCAAACATGCGCTGCTGTCTGCACAGTGCTGAACTTGAGCAACTGGAAGCAGATTGCCTCAGTTACCAACGCACAGTTGTGGCTGCCTGTGGCCAGCCACTTGACCTGAGTCACTTTTCGCAGAGTGTAAAGGAGGAAGAGCAGCAGGCATTGCTGGAAGCTGTTCAGGTTGCTTACCAGGCTTCACTGCAGAGGCTGAAGTGTGAGTACTGTAATACATTTATGGAAAGACAGATATAGTACAAAGCTCGTTGTCTTTATGTCCAACTGAACGGTTGTTCAATACCATTAAATGAATTTTATTGAAATTTTGCATGAGGAATGTACTTCATATACTGTCTTTGACCAGTCACAGATTTGAGTTTGCATCCAGGCTGGGGTTTGTGTCCCTGTCTGTGTTTTTTCTGTGTTTGAGTTGTTGTGCATTCATATACACCTTGCCATTTGCCAGTCCTGCATACAAGAAAGCCTGCCTGTTATTTTTAAGATTTATAGCTTCAGAAGTTCATTTTTATTTAAGAGGGACCATAAGACCTAACCCAATATACATATTAAAGCTCCTTTTTCAGAATTATGTGTTGAATTGTGTGAGTATTCACTGTATGTTTTTAAGTTTATGGACAGTATACAATAAACATTGAATTTCATCCCTTATATCCAGCATCTGTAAGAGCTACATTCATGAAGCTTAAATCACGCTTCATTAAATTTGTGTACAACCATTCACAGTATAAGCACATAATAAATTGTATAAATGACAAGTATAATTTGAGATTTACAGCTTGTGTTTAAATTTTATTTCTGATGTGTGAAGTTTGAAGTATATCACAGCAGAGCTTAGTATGGTAACTAGGCTGTAGGCTGGACAACTGTGAAATCACAGTTTAATTCCCGGCAGGAGCAAGATATTTTTCTGTTCTCCAAAGCATCCACACCAGCTCTGGAGACTACCCAGGCTCCTATTGAGTGGGTACCAGGGGGCTCTTTCCTCTGGCGTAAAGTGCCCAAGCCAAGAACCTGACCACTAACCTCTATCTAGTGCTTAGGTTAAGCGTAAGTGAAGTCCTACTTCCATTCCCCCATATGCCTTCATGGCACGTATAAAGACAACTTCATCTTTACCTTTGCTGCAGTGAATATCAGAATTCCTGGTTTCAGGTCTGTAATGCATGTATTTTGTTGAATGGGTACTGAAACTGGAGGCATCGGGTTGTCTTAAATGTTAGTACTTATTTACCAAACTGTACGACATCACATCCCAGAGGACCATAATCTTTGATTTCAGGCTTCCGCTGCTATGTTCATGAGATCTGCGCTCTGATGGGATATTATGCAGCATCAAATGGTAAAGGTTTACCATTCAACATTGTGTAATACCCCAGAAGAGTGCAGATTTCATTGACTGTAATCCTATTTGTGATATGTTTAATATTAGACGTAATTCAAGGAATAACTAATCTCTGCCTGCATGCAGAACAGTACATTAAAATTTGCGATATCTGGTATTGGATTATCTGGAAAGCTCTATTAACCGGCAAATTGACAAAGAGCCCCGTTGTATTTCACTCTTGCATTAACCTGCAGCGCAGGCACCTATTCCGAGAATTCAACTGTCTCACGCATTCTTCCTGTTACTCCAAGTGATGGTCAGATACTGTAGTATGGTACAATCAGTTGCTTTTTTTTACCTTTGCCTGTTACAGGGTGTTACAGTGCAGTGCCTGGAATATTTCATTTTTGTCATGGAAGAGGCTGGTAAAACGCAGAAAAGAGTAGTGTTAACAATATGGGCAAAAATAGAGATATGTAATAGGCTTCAATGTGGTGAAAACCGTAACAAGTTAAGGAAAGAGTATGGTATCAGATCTTTGACCATCTACGATATACAAATAATAATAATATCAATAATATTCTGGTATCCAGAAAATAGCGATATCCAGCAAAACTTTGGTCCTGGAGGTGCTGAATGTTGCAGATTTTGATGTATTCTGTTCTGTAAATACACAATGGGAAATCAGAGAACTTATTTCTGATCTTCCTTCTTGTAGCATTTTGTGGGTCCAGGACAGTGTTTGTAGAGAGTGTTACAGAGTAATTTGTTTCAGGCTGTGATGTTGGTTCTGATTTGTGTTCTTGAATGAACTTTGTTCAAATCTGGGCAGGGTTGCTGGCTGTTATGGAAAGTTTTTATGTGGTTTTCCTTTATCCTTGAAAGGTGTAGGCACACTTCCTTAATAATGCCATGTTTATTTCCTTCCATACCCTTTCATTTCATCATTAATTGGTCATCCATCCCATTACAAATTACGAGGTCACTCAAATGGAAACAAAAGAAAATGCATGAGTATAAAATTTGAAACAGCCTGTGAGTCATACATTCATTCATTCATTCATTCATTCATTCATTCATTCATTCATTCATTCATTCATTCATTCATTCATTCATTCATTCATTCATTTAACATTCCATACATCCAAGTACAGGATATAGAACATGTCATTCCTTAATCTAAGTGTAAAGCAACATACAATATAATATACAGTAAAACTCATTTAAGAAGTCCCTGGTTAAGAAAATTCCCCGCCTAAGAAGTCAGGATAAAAAAAGCACCAAATTCTCCCATTTGATTAACATTACATGTTGCCCTTTTAATACATCCCCGCACAAGAGAATTTCCCACCTAAGAAGTAACAAATCTGATGACGAAACAATTTTTTTACCCATTTAACACATTTTCTGTTTCAAAATCTTAAAGAATTTCCCCAAGTTTCCATTCGTTCTGTTTCCAAATGCAGCATTCAAATGGCACAGTCAGTTCATAGACGTTAATCTCCAAGGTCATTTCCCCCACGTTTCACACAGTGCAATGGCGCAACCTCAAAGCCAATGCAGGGGTGTCATATTTCTTCCGCGATGCACAGACTGTAGTCGGTCTCCACTACTCTGTCTCTCACGACACCCAAAAAATTGTATCGGGTGGCCAGAAGCTGATCCTAGCTGTTCTGTGACCTGCATAAGCCTGCATTTGGCAATAGCTGGCATGTAGCAGCTCACTTGCCACTTCAGCTGCCCGGGACTTCGAGGAAACGAAGGCAGCCAATAGCATTTGAAGAATTTTAGGCACATGCTAGTCGAAGTGACATGATGTTCCACATTGTTGGGGGGACAGCGGTTTGATGCGAGATAAGTGAGTGGTCGATTGCGACAACTTGTTTAAACGTAATTTATCAGTAGTAATAAGAAATGTGCCATGCTGTAGCATGATTGTGAAACATTTGTGGTGACTGTGTGCAGATAAGTTACATCAGCAATTCCAGAAAATAAATTCAAGACACTGCAGAGTTAGTCAAAGTGATTGGAACTACTGTCCACCCCTTATGGTCTACCTAAAAGTGAACCTATGGAATCTGAAGATGTATCCTGCTACTGTTTTTAAAAAAAGAGCAACAACCCATGCTTGAAAAATATTTCAAGGAAAAGTAAACATTTGGAATGAAATGTGAACTTGTGAATGAAAAGTCAGTGAGAGTATAGGTAAAAGTGTAAATAAAACTGTGAATGAAAGGTTACAGACAAAATGGTTAAATGGTCAGATACGAGTGAGAATGTGTTAAGATATCTGCCAATTATACAAATTCAGCATACATATGTATTAAGTTCACAAAAAAGAAATTTAAAAAATGGAACTTTTTGGTCCTACACTTTTAAGAAATTTCCTGCTTAAGCAGTAGGATTTTCTTGGAATTTTCAAAAACATCTTAACAGGGTTTTACTGGAATTCTAATCTAGGTATAGAGGCTACTCGGAGCCGGTCATAGTGAAATTTATGTGCTCTGTGAGTTAAAACTTTAATTAAAAAGCTTTAAAATTTTATGGTAATAATAATAGTAATAATATAATGGCCTTTAATTACTGGAACCAAGATCATTAGTTATTTCCATTTGAAATATTCTTCCAAGGAGTAGAAAGAATTTGCAAGAAGAAAGCCTCTTAAAGCTGTTTTAAATTTATTGACGTCATATGATAGGTGCTTGAGGGTTGAGGGAAGATGACTATAAATTTTGACACCCAAATAACAAACTCCTTTTTGAAATAAAGTTAAATTTGCTGTAGGAGAATGTAGATCATGACTTGTTCTTATATGAAAGTTGTGAAGATCAGAGATTGTGTTGAATAAGGGTCTATTCTTAACAATAAATAGCAGTATAGAAAACATGTATTGAGACTATAAAGGAAGGATGTGTAATTTTTTAAGAATTCACGACAGGAAGCTTTACTATCAGAATTCATAATTATTCTAACTAGTCTTTTTTGGATTTCAATAGAACTTTCCTATCAGATGAGGTACCCCAAAAAATTATGCTGTAGGATACAATTGAATCGACTGAAGAAAATAAATCATCCTTAATGCTTCATGGGATAAAAGCGATTTGAGTGTTCTAATCACATAACATGCTCTATTGAGTTTGGTTACTATTTCATCAATGTGGAGACCCCACGAGAATTTATTGTCAATCATGGGTCCTAAAAATTTAGTATTATATATTTCAGTAATTTGTTTATTATCATAAGTTATTTGTGGGTCAATTTCTTGACTGTTTTTGTAAGAAATTGTAGAAAATGAGTTTTATCCAGATTTAATGATGATAAATTACTTTTGAACCAAGCATTTGTTAGTATTACGATATTATTTCTGTCTTTTTTAAACATCTAGGGGTCAGAATTAGTGATTATCTTACTCATATTGTATGCAAATAAAATTGGGTTGGATATAGCAGATATAGTTTTGGGTAAATCATTGACATATAACAGAAAAATTAAGGGACCTAACTTGGAGCCTTGAGGAACTCCGGGTTTAACTTGTTGCCGATCAGAGGGGGTATATATGTTTGAATTACAATTTATCAATACTCTCTGGAATCTATCTTGCAAATAAGATTTACTCAGATTGTTTGTATTTATATTATGTAAAACAGAGCCATCTACCTTTTGTCCCCTCTTCACATATTGCTGTCTCAGTTCACATTGAATTCCAGAACAGTAGAAATGAGAGTCTACCATTTGGCCTCTTCTTACATATCACAGTTTCAATGATTTACATGTCCTTGTACAAGTGAATCGTATATGTAATTACAATTAGTCTTTTTTGCACATTATGATTCCTATTAGTGTCTCATTATTTTTAGCAAAATTCTAACCATACACTGAGGACCTGAATTGTCATTTTCTTTTATAAGTAACTTATTTTATAACTAGAATTTACACACAACTCGATTTATAAACACCAGCTCCTCGCATTCAAAAAATACAGTAATTATATTGAACTTTTATTTTCTACGACATATGCTTGAAATTAATTTTTACTAATAAATATGCAAAGAAAGAACTGTCAAACAGCCAACGTTATGTATTTACATGTTTTATTAAAAAGATGGAGCGACTAGTTTCAGTCACACTTGACCATCCTCAGGCGCAATTCAAAAACTTGTTATACAAAGACTCCACATAAAATAAGATGAAGGCCTTCTCTTTAATAATATTGGTTATTACGTACTTGTGGTATTATATAGTATAAAATGTAGTAGACAAAATAGATAAATCACACTTGGTTAAAATTATTTGTGGATGGTTGCTTAGTTACATAATTCCTATGATCTTCTTCTGAGTGTGAATCCGATAAGTACGCTTATATGTGTGTGTGGAATTCCGAAGTCATTATATGTACTTCCGTGTTCTTTCTTCTAATAAAAAACATAAAAGAAAAACTAAATACCAACAAAGCCAGAATAACAAGAACAGATAAAGGTAATACAACTGTCATCATATACCATAATGACTATAACCAAAAAGTTAATGATTTCATTTCCACAGGCCAATTTGACATGATGACAAAAGACCCTACTAACTCATACCAAAAATTTCTTAGAATATGTCTATATGAATGCAAACTTACAATAAATGAATACCACAAATCAAGAATGATAAATTTAAACCCAACAGCATCCAACATAAGAGGACCTATCAAAATCCATAAATCTAACCAACCAATCAGACCAGTCGTTAACTGGAAAAATGTTCCAGCTGGGACAATGAATATCAAAATTATTAATTTTCACTAGCTTAAGTAGTAATCAAGTTATCTAAAATAACTTGATCATTACTTGAGTGAGTGGAGATTAGTTGTAACCACACAAACCACAACAGTCACAACACCTGTACTATATATTTTGTGATTGTTGTGGCTGGTTTGAGTCAAGTTTTAACAATGAGTATGAATGCATGCTGGCATAACTGACAGTAAAGAGAGTTACTACACGGTCAGGTCTTGGATTTTGTTTGTAATTATTCAGTGACGGGAACATTTTCGACAGGGTAACATATTTCCAATTCCTTGTTCTGGAAGAACACAAAGGATTGTGTCTTTAGCCCAAAATGACGTGGCTTCTGCTTGAGAAACAGCGTCAATAGTGATAACTTCATACCAGAACAAAGTAAGTTCTCTTACAACTTGTATGCTATTTTTTATTGTTATTGTAACGTCTCGATTACTTCCTTGTGGTTACAATTAAATTGTGTTTCTTGAACTCCTATATTTTGAAGCTTTTAATACAGTTTATTTTTAGGTAATTATACAATAGAGTTTTGTAGTATGTGGGTTAACATAATAGGCTATCTCTGTAATTACAGTGTCTAATTTAAAAAAGGTATGTTTTAGGAAATAATAAATGCCGATCCAGACATTCAAACTACAGGAGAAAAAAGTAATAAGGTTGATCCATGGCCTGGTATCTCTGCTACTAACCAGAAGCATACCAGTTCAACTGTGTGTGGCTTTGAGGATAGAATGGAAATTGCAGCAGAAAATATTCATTGTAACGAAGAAACAGAATCTAAACTGCCAGTTTCAGGGACTGACTTTGTGTACTCTTTTTCCAGTTGTAAGCTGTCCAGTGAGGAGCAAAGCAGCAATAGTTTCAATCACTGTGACGATGATGAACCTAAAATTAAATTGAAAAAAGGTTGCAGCAAAAAAGCTAAAATGTCACATGCTGTAAGAAATAAACAGTTGGTAGAAATATACAGGAAGGTAGTACTTCTGTTACTGAAGACACAGATTGCTGTGATGCTGAAAAGATTGGTGATGCATAAAAAAGGAAAAAATGTGAAATGAACAGCCATAAAATGAGATAGGAAAGAAGAAGTAAGTGCAAGAGGCTCCTTTGTGCCTGGAAAAATGATGAAACTGAATCCATGCAGTAACTCTAACTTAGGATATTCAGAAATAATTGAAAATATTTGGTTGCAGTTGTTCTCATCATACTACAACAGTGTCACTGCACAACAACAGTGGGAGTGGATCTGTTCACACACAGAGAAATTCCCTGTGAAACAAAGACAGCTAGTACACCATCACAGTGTAATTACACGTACAAGTTTCACATTGATATTCAAGGTAGGAAGGTGTATGTCTGCAGAAAATTCCTGGTGGCCACATTAAATCTTTCCAAGAAAAAGATATGGTACACAGTTCAAGATACGGCTGAAATGAATACTGGGAAAACAGATGAACGGGGGAAAGTTGAAAGCTGTGTGATTTAACCAGACCATATCCTTTGTGATGTTGTCAGTTTCATAAAAAAGGTACCCTACACTACAACAGTATTAATTCTGATTGAAGATGCCTACCTGCACATTTGAACTGCCATATTTTGTGTGAAGCCTACAGAAGAGCAATACCCAAAGAAGGGAAAGAAAGAATTGCTTCTGTTCAACATTCAAGAAAATATGTAATGAGTTTAACATAGGATTTCATAAACTGAAGAAAAATAAATGTAGTTTTTGTGAACAAGTCAGAAATAAAAAGAAAGTGGGAACTTTGTCTGTCAATGATAAGCTGAAGTCCAAAGAGCTTAAGAAAGAAAAGAAGGCCACATACGGAGAATATCAGAAAGCTCTAGCAGAAGCCAAAGTTTTGATCTGCAACGAGTGCTACTTATTCCTCATTCTGACAGTACATTATTATATTACTCCAGGAAATATGTGGACTATAACTTAACTGTTTACGGAAATGGAACACAGCAGGGTTCAGGGTTTATATTACTTATGTGATGCAAGGAGGGGATGTCTTAACATAACAACTTGT
Source organism: Coptotermes formosanus (assembly GCA_013340265.1). Lineage (NCBI taxonomy): Eukaryota > Metazoa > Arthropoda > Insecta > Blattodea > Rhinotermitidae > Coptotermes > Coptotermes formosanus. The sequence goes on from BLKM01000511.1 coordinate 85,764, forward strand.
ATACAGTTATGGCTAGAAAAAGTGAACAGTGATAGGCGGCATGAAGAAGTTGATGTAATACTGTACTGTGACAAGTGTCCTGGACAAAACAAAAATAGGTGTATTTTTGGCATGCTCTTTCTTTGTACTGAAACTCATCCCTCAATCAGGAAAATGCAGCTAAAATATTTTCCTCCAGGACACACACAGTTAAACTGTTGTAACCTTATGAAAGGGACTGGATATTTTTTGTTGTCATAAATGAGTGTCGTTCTAACCGAGGAGTATAATGTCATGGTTAACAGTGAGGAATTAATTGTTACCACAGAATATCTGATGCTGTAGATGAGGTGTCACGTTAACGGTTGTTGTTATAATCAGGTTCAACTGTATATGGGAGCAGATACAGTTTGTAGTACCATTACAACTTTTATGAGGAGAAGAACAGTGTGAGCACCATCGCAATTGCTTTTGGTCATAATTCTTGCCAGGGCCAATCTAGTGGCATTTATTGTTACGAAATTGGAATTCTCTGACTCTGGAAACTGGCCAGCAATTCGGAATTCTGTGCTTGCAGTAAACAGAGAATATGCTTCAGGGAGAAGAATTAAATTGTCACTCCAGTCAGCGCCTAAGCTTTAACAAATCTTCAGAAGATATAGAAGTGCAATATTGCTTTCACAGGAAGGAAGTATATAAAGTGCAAAATGTAATAAGACGAAATAGGCTACATTCCACCAAAGTACTGCATGCCTGTCGGAAACAACACAGTATCTCAGAAGCAAAGTACCATGACTTACAAACAGTGTGCAAAAAGGTGATAATTCCAGCAATCACCAGGAGTATTTTCAAATTCCACATTCTTCAAGCACACTTGATTGTTTGGAAGAGACAGTGGAAGAAGACAGTGCTGATGAATGACATTGTGAATGTTTAATAAATAGACCTCTCTTTATGAACATCAAGAACACTTGACACCTTGCAGTTTTTTAAATCTAATGTGTAAAATTGGTCCACGTGAATTTTGTTCTTAAGAAAATTCATATTTGCTGAAAATAAACCACAAACTTTATATTATGAAAGAAACACTTGATTCAACTTAGTATGTTCCTTATATTGTGTAAAATGTACAGTAAAACTCGTTTAAGACCTCGTTAAGAAGTTTTCCCGCATAAGAAGTCAGGATAAAAAAGCACCAAAATTCTCCCATTTGATTAACTTTACACATTGCCCTTTTATTACATCCCCACATAAGAAAATTTCCCACCTAAGCAGTAACAAATTTTGACAATGAAACAGTTTTTTTACTGATTTAATACGTTTGCTGTTTCAAAATTTTAAAGAATTTCCCAGAGTTACCATTCGTTCTGTTTCCAAAACGCAGCATTCAAATGGCACAGTCAATTCGTATATGTTAACCTCCAAGGTCATTTCCGCCGAGTTTCACACAGCAGAATGATGCAAACTCACAACCAATGTGGGAGTGTCGTATTTCTTCCGCAATGCACAGACTACAGTCAGTCACTCCCCACTACTAGGTCTCTGTCACAACAACCGAAGAATTGTATCGGGCGGCTGGAAGCCAACCCTAGCTGTGCTGTGACCTGCATGAGCCTGCGTTTGGCAACGCTGGCATGTGGCAGCTCACTTGCCACTTCAACTGCCTGGGACTAGGAGGAAACTAAGGCAGCCAGTAACATTTGAAGTTGAGGCGCGCTAGCTGAAGTCACATGTTGCTGGGGTTACAGATGAGTGGGTGGTTGATTGCAACATCTTGTTTAAACGTAATTTATCAGCAGTAATATAAATGCGTCATGGTCTAGCGTGATTGTGAAACATTTGTGGTGACTGTGAGCGGGTAAGTTACATTACCGATTCCAGAAAATAAATTCAAGACACTGCAGAGTTAGTGAAAGTGACTGCAACTACTGACGACCCCTTATGGTCTACCTAAAAGCAAACCTATGGGATCTGAAGATGTGTACTGCTAAAGAACAAGACAACCTACGCGTGGAAAAGTATTTCAAGGAAAAGTAAACATCTGGAATGAAAGGTGAATGTGTGAATGAAAAGTCAGTGACAGTATAGTTAAAGGTGTAAATAAAACTGTGCATGAAAGGTTACAGATGAAATGGTTAAATGATCAGGTACAAGTGAGAATGTGTTGAGACAGCTGCAATTTGTACAAATTCAGCATACATGTGTAGTAAGTTCACAAAAAAAATTTAAAAGCTAGAACTTCTTTGTCTTACCTTTTTAAACATTTTCCTGCTTAAGAAGTCAATTTCTTGGAATTTTCAAAAACGTCTTAACAGGGTTTTACTGTATTTTGATAATACAAAAAGTTCATTTGCAATAAAATGGAAAGTTTCCTGAAAATCTGTTTTTGCTTCTGCTGTAAAATTGATGTGTTGTGGCCTGTCCCCTCTTTACAGAACAGGGGTGACATATTTGTTTCACATCAATATTACACAGAAGTCTGTTTAGAAGGAACCATAAAATTCCCTTTCTATTGTAAGTGGCACATAGTCATTGGAGAAATTTATGGGTTTGTTTCTGGTGTAAATGTGTCTACAGAGAAAATAGTTTGCTGAGGAACATGGTGACTTTCCCAGCTCCACATGCATGATTGCAGTCTCGTAATTACTGAACTGTTTGTTTTTATTTGCTCTACTACCGCACCCGCATACAGCAACTGGCCAATTTAATGTTTGTGTATGTTGGTCTTCATTTTGGAAATAGATCAGTTTTTAATAGCACGGGAACAAGCACTTCCGGAATTTTGTATTTTAATTTAATTGTGAAGTCATTTCCGTTTGAAGCGACACTAAATGAATTCTATGTTGTCAAATTATCAGCATAGACTCCAGATATTACTGTATCAGGTTATTGTGCCACAGCTACACTTGTTGAGTAACCAGACATGGGGAGGTGGGTCCAAATTTTGTATGCACATTGGTACCATACAGTTTTCTGCAAGTTACACATGATGATACCTTGTGTTTTGACGTGGCAAGTAAAGGTTAATCTGGCCCTAATATAGTGGTAGTTTGGATTCTCTAATACCAGGGGACAGGCTGCTGGTTGTGGCATTTATTGGACCCTCAAGTCAGGCACTTTATTGCAGTGGAACGTGATATGAAGACCTCCCAGACATTTGCTGAGAAACAGGCAATGCTTGCTGTGCTAAAAGAACAAATTCAGATAGCAGAGGCATGTAAGATGGCTGAGATAAAGCAGCAGGTGGAAGAAGATGAAAGGCATGCACAACAGGCAGCAGAAACAGCAAGATGGATAGGGCTAGAAAAGTGAGTCTGTTTTTAAGTGTTTCCAGCTTAGTGGAATTAACTGTAGCCATGTAGTGGTTAGCAGTCCTTCATATTCTGGAGTTGCTGCATTCATATCTTGGTCTTGTAGCTTTCCTTTTTCATTATTTTCCTTAAATCCTCCACAACAGTTCTGGAATTGTACGTTAAAGTATGCCAAGAACATTTCCAACTCCTACTTCATAAACTTCCTTTTGACAGACATGCTATTCATCTTTGTATGTTTGCACTTTATGTGTGTTGTTTAGGGACTAAGCTCTCCATCTCTCTGTATGTCACTCCTTAAATATTTTCATTTTATGCAAGTCATTTGGCAATTAAGCCTCTGTATCCATGTCTCTCTACTTCTTTATGCATTTCCACTGCATGTGGTCATTTAGCAACCAAGCATCTTCATCACTGTGTGTGTTCGTGAAAGTGTTCTCACTTGATGTGAGTCACCTATCAGTCAAGCCTCTCTATCCGTCTCTGCCATCTTCCTTATGCATTTCCATTTTATTTGGACCATCTAGCAATCAAGCCTGTACCTTCCCAAAGCTCCACCTCATTCATTTCTTCCAATATAGTTGCAGGGTCCTCTTTCCAGGCATGACAACAAGGACAGTATTACGTGCACAAGTCACAGATCTGGCTTCATGTGTTAAGTAGCATTTAAATGCATCTGATTTTCTCAAGGGTCTCTGGTCTGTTGGTTCAGACAACTTGTAGCCGGTCCTTCATCATTTCATTAGTCTGTGTCCAATATCACTGCAACTTCTCAAGCTGTCATTTGAGAGTCCATATGCACTGAACAACTTGTTCTGTTTTCATAAAAGCAACTGTAGTGAGGGCCATTGCATTATTTTTGCATAGAACTGGTTTTCTTAAGCTTCGATGCTCTTATTTCCGCCTTTGAGCTTGTGCCTTGGCGATACTGTATTTTATACTGGTTTACATTTGTTTAATGCTAGTGTCTTCCTCATGACTTCTGCCTGAGCGTTTTCTTTTTGGTTCCTTTCCCTATGATCTCTGACTTTTATGCTGAGGGACACTTGTGTTAGCAGAAAGTCGCATGATACTGAATGTCAGTGAACTGCAGCTATTGTTTCACAACTTAGCATTTCAGATGAAGCTGTGATAGGTCAAGGCTGCTGATCTTCAGTCATATTTCTGTCCCCCTTGCTCTCATTTGGTATGCCTGTAGCACAGTATAGCATGATCTTTCATATCTACCTGCTGAAGACTTGTAACCATACAGCATGATACATAGGTCATCCCGTAAGTAACGCGCACTATGCATGTGCTGCCCACTCTGTATGCCAGTGTAGCTGATGTTATACTGGTTAGTCTGGACCTCGCTGTCCTCACTAGTATACTTGAAAAGAAGTTGGCTGTGTTTATTTCTATGCAGGACCTTTAAAATTGGTGATTGCATTACTTGAGGTTGGATGACAATACTGGATCAAAGGTTGTTTGTCAAAATTTGAACTGTACACAGTCGTATGCCAACATAAATTTGTGAATTGTTACGGGAAGTGTCTGGTGACCCAACATTAGACTGTAGCACAATTTTGCATTGGTCCCAGAGGTTTCGTCAAAATCAGGACAGTACTGAGACAGGGAACACTCTGGTAGACTAAGAACTTCTACTGGCAACACATCGGCCACCACACTATTCCTACCATTTTGGAGGAAGGAAAGGTGTATGACATGTAAAGAGGTAACTATGGAATCCAGGATACCAAAACCATGTGTTCACCATGTTTTAACTGAGGTGTTGGAAGAAAGAAAGGTCGCTCACTGTCCTGTGGGTTCCACGCATTGTGAGATGAGCAACAAGCAATGCAAAAAGAAGGAGTGCAGCAGATACTTACATGCTACCGGCAAGAAGGCAAAGAATTTTTAAAATGTACTGTTGCAATTGATGAGATGTGGATCCACGAGTCTGAACCAGAATTGAAATTACAGTCGGCTCAGTGGGAGCATCAGCCTTTGCCGCGTCCTTCTAAGTGCCCTAGACAGCAATCGAAGATCAAACATGTGGTCATCACAGCATCTGATTGTGTCGGTGTTATCACCACAGATCATGTGCCATTTAGTTCTTCAGTGACTTGTGACTTCTTAAAACCTGTACCAGAAATTAGAGTCTACAATTTTGGTATTTAGAAACTTTGAATGCTGCTGTGACCCAGTGCCTCTGACAGCTTAACTCCAGTGGACAACTAAATGGTAAACAGAAATTACCAGAGATTTGGAAAGCTGTCATAATTTATGAAGGGTACTGCATTGAAGGTTTCTAATGTAAGTTGTGTAATAAAATAAAACATGTTCAAATTAAAAGAATTTGTGCATTACATTTGGAATATGTAATACTTGAATGTGTAATCATCTTTGGCTTATTAGGAGGAAAATCTTTTGTTCCATACAATGGTCAAATGCAAGGGCATATCAGTCAGACACAACCTTTCGTAATGAAACAAATTTATATGTTTTATAGCATAGTTACATGTTTTAAATGAAATGTAAGCCATCTTTATGCTAACTTGTACACAATATCAGGAGGAATACTCTGTATTACAAAGTCATTATGTTTTTAAAAGTGGTGTTGATATCCCAAGTGCAACTGAAAGTTTTTTATTTTTTGTTTAATGGCATTATAATTTAGAGGTTCTGTGTCCAAATATGACTTACAGCTTTATTTGCAAAACACATGTGCATTAGAAGCATTTCATTTCTTGAAATATATCTCTTACTTAACAAAATGTGAAGTAGTTGTGGACTGGATTCAAGTGGCTGTGCACTGGGCCAGTGGAACGGCAAGGAATTTCTTGATCAATTGAGTGGTTACTGACATCTCAAGGAATATCCTCCTCTGGTTAGTAAGTCATGTACTCATAGCTACAGTGACATGTCCTGTCATTCCATGTGTGTCATTTTTCTGAGGATGTTGTCGTATGTGTCATTTTCCTGATGATACTGTTTGTTTGTTCTCATCCTGCATATAACGAACGGTTAATTATATGGGATGCACCATGTCTTGAAATGTCATTTTATCACCTCAGTAATTCAATATTTGTGGTCCTAACATACAATGTTCCCAGAATGATTATTTTTGAGAAAAAAGAATAGAAGTAACATGATGTTTTGGAACGTATAGTAGCTGTAACTTGCCCATACTATTAGTTGCCATTAGAACTGTAATGGCCAGGGATGACATACATTTTATCAAATGTAGGAGTCTCCTCCAAATTCTAGGTGCAAGAATGGTGACTTAAAGCAATTTCTGCAGTGACCTGTGAAACAGACTGTTACCTGGCAATTTCTGTTCTGTGCACGCGAACTGATACACATTCTTGTATGTAAGAAAAAGAACTGCTGAAAATATGAGGGGCTTTAATACATAATTTAGTTGCCCTGGCAACCAGGTGGCCAGGATTTGTGCATCTCTGATAACAGTATGTACAGAATGTCACCATGCCTTGGCCAAGTTAGGAATGGTGATAGAGCAGCAGGGATGAAGGGGAGGTGCTGAGAAGTATGTTGGTATGCACATAAATGTGTCTCAATTATGCCCACGAGGAAAGCGTGGCCTTCCTTGTGTCAGTTTTCACGAAATTGACAAATGCTTGGCAGCACTTGTTGCTTTCATCTTGGTTGCATTACTGATTATGCTCCTTTTTCTCACCTGTTTTTTGGGTGTAGCTATCAAGAAGGCACCAATGTGCTGAGTCCTCTTCTGTTCAGGGTTCTCACCTTTTGCTATCTCCTGGTAGGATAATTGTGTCTGTGAATTATTGGAGTAGGGTTGGATAATTGGTGTAGTTTACAGGTATGTTTAATATAAACTTATAAACCACCAACTTTTGATGTCTTGCCATTCATGAGATTTAACACTGGATGGACAGTGTTAGGTTATGCAATCTGAACAGGAAGGGTATCAAGGTAAGGTGACTAGTCCAGGCTCAGCCAGATGAGATCTTGTCTTCACTGGGAAAATAATGTGGAGGTATCTCAATGTCTGCAGTCACTTCACTAATACACTAATGAAACACACAACTGCTTCGGTGATTTATTGCTAAATTATTCCCAGTTAATGAGTGGTGTAGATGAAATTGTTACACTTCACTATTGTTGTATCACTGAGTGCAGCACTTGGAAGCAGTCACGTCTCTTTTGTACAGAGTGAGTTAAGTTTTAAGTGCAGACAGATATTTCTGTTATTAAAATGTAATTTGTGATCCTCAAGTGCACCCTTTAAATTTAATTAAACATTTCATAGTGTTGTGTGCAAATATATATCAATTTTAGGTTACAAATCTTGCTATAAGTGACCGAAAATTTGTGGACCATTGAAACAACACATCCACTTGACTCCGATATACTGAAAAGAGTGTCATGCAGTTGCACTGGCCCGCATGGCCTGCCCCCAACAAAAAGATCTTCCCTCTTCATCTTAAAATATTCTTATTGGCCAAAATGTGAATTTTGAAGTCCCCAGTGAAGCCAAATTTCAACTTTTTGAAGACACTTACCAAATTGGCTAAAACATACCACACGCTGGAATGCTCTGATTTAAGTCAGGAAACCCCAAACTTGCAATAAACGAATATTTTGGGGCAGAGTGCTTCATAACCTCCCATTGGACAAATCACGACTGCAGGAATTGTTAAGTATTGATTCTGACACAGGAACACCAAGTCTCAAAACCTAGAGAAACTAGACAGTTGAGAAATGTGCGACATGTCTCTATCTCCTTTGAAGCGGTGTGCTACCTCTGTCCTGCTTAAACTAATTTCTCTTCCCCAGTTTCTAACAGCCAGGCATTGTAATTGTCTTCCCCATTTAGTAAGCTGAAAGACATAATTAAACCTTATAAAGGCCAGTTTTAAATTTGTGCATACTGTGTACGTACCATGTACCATCCTCAGGGGAGACACGCATAACATTTAAAAATATGAATTCCTAACCGGCTAGGCTTCTGTAGTTTTAAGTGTTCTGTGTGTCTCCCCTGAGGATGGTGTGATGTAACACTGAAACATGTTGTGAGTCTTATAAATTTGTCACATTGTACTTAGGTATTGTGTGCGAGTTGGTGGTAATACAGGCCATTATTCTTATAAAGGCTAGTTCAGGGCTTGAACCTGAACCTTTCATAATACACTATGTTCACATCCCTTATACTGAATTTTACCCAAATGGGGTAGAAAATGTGGAAAGTATGTAAGTATAATCGTGTATGTCCTTAAATCACTGCACCAATTTTCATGAAACTTGCAGTCGATTAATTTTTATGGACATCTCCTGTTCTGAATTTCATCCAAATCAGACAAGAAGTGTGGATTTTGTTTACACCCGTAAGTAGAATGTACCTTTCATGAAGCTCGTGCTTGGTTAACAGCTTTTTGTATGGAATTGCTGTACCAAATTTAATGAAAATTTAGCATATGGTTTAGTTGCTGATACTAGGTCATGGGCAGATGGATGGATATGGTCTCCATGTAAGATGTTCTTTTCTTACTGCATACAGAATGCCTAAAAATTGGTTACCACACAGCTAGTAAAGGGCCTTTTTGTTCTTTTATAATTTTTATGCGCAAAGTGGAGAAATTACAGTTTTCATTTTTTGTCATTTTCGTGATTTTTCTTACACATTTAACACTTTCACATATTTTTTGGAGGGGGGGGGGGGTCCACCGTGGTTCCTTCAGAAATGGTGGATAGAGGTTTTACTGTAGTTAATAACTGGTTGTGGCCTGGAGAGTCAGCATGCAACAGAACGTCTGCAGTGAACCCAGTCAGGGTGTATCTGGCTATATGCAGTGAACCTGGTCAGGATGCACCAGAAACTTTGCAGTGTGCATGCCGTCAGAGTGCACTACAACATTTGTAGTGAACCCAGTCATGCACACTAGAACATTATAGTGATCTCATTCAAGAGGCCGCACATGTGTAGTTAACCCAGTTGAGATGCACCAAAAGTTCTGGAGTGAGTTCTGTCAGTATGCACCAAAACATCTGCAGTGAACCCAGTCAGGATGCACCAAAACATTTGTAGTGAACTGGGCTCATGCAGTGAACACATTATGCTGTCCATGATAGAGTAAAGGTCAAGCCACTTCATGTTACATGAGTTCAGAGTGTGCAGAGTGTATCTGATACTGTTTTCAGTCATCGTATGTCAGGGTAAATTGCTCTTCCTTTTACAAGCTGTACACTTGAGACATTCATTATTACAAGCCTTCTGCAAGCAGTTATTGATGTTTGTGTGTCTGTTTTTGCAGGGTTGATTTGGTGCATTTTTACTCTGCTCTCTCAGAGGTGCCAGAGAGGCGCATCCAACTTGCTAAGTGGCAAATTGAACGTATGAAACTGAAAGATAAGCGACTGGATCTGAAAGACAGTGCCGTGGAATATGTAACAACCATGAGGAGCCCTAATAACAATGAGTGTCTCCAAGATATGAACAGCAACCTTTGTGACATGAATATTCTTAACAGCATGCTGATCACAGAAAAAACAGAAACAGGAAACATCAGTGTGGACACTCAAAGCAACACAGAAACATCTGACACAGTCATGACAAATTACAAAATGAATATCACTGACATACAAAACAACACTGAAGCAAGTGACAGACAGAGCATTGTGACCAGTGGCATACATGGGACTGTCAGCTCTGATGTGTGCTTGACACGATCGTGTGGTAGTAACCTTGATGAGCCAGTTGACAGTGAAACGTCTCTGCCACTAGTGAGTGGAAGTCAGATGACAGATAATGTGAAGAGCAAGGTGGAGGAAAATCCTGAGCAGAACAGGAGGCATGTGAGCAAGAAGGCTGTTGAGGTGGTAAGTATTGTCTTATTGGTTTTATATAGATGTGACACTTGGTCTGTCACTTTGAGGGCAGCACATATCTTTGAGGGTGGCTGAGACCAGGCTGCCTAAGAAAACATCAGGACCTGCAAGATAGGATATAACAGGAACATTGAGCAAATTACATACTGAGAATTTCCATAATTTTTACTGTTTACTAAATATTAGGTTTATCAGATTAGGAGGCTGCAATGGGCAGGACATGTATTATGTGTGGGGAAGATGAGAGGATGTATGAAAAATTTTTATTAGGAAGCCAGGTTGTCAGGAAATTGTGTGTGTGTGTGTGTGTGTGTGTGAGGAATCAGCAATCTTGGGATGCAGTCCAGTGGTGGTGTGTTGCAAACACAGTGATGCACTGCATGATTGGGTGCAGCTGCAGGCTGTTGTGAACATGATAGTGAACCTCAGGATTTAGTCAAGTTGTGGGCTCTTGTGAACACAGTAATGAACCTTCAGGTTCCATAAAAGTGGAGAATGTCTTGGCCTGCTGAGTGACCATCAGCTAATCAAGAAAACCTCTGCTCTATGGAGTTTATTTTATAATGCTTGAATAAAAAAAAATTGTCAAAGTGGAAGTGTAAAATCTTAAGTACATGCTGATATCTCTTGTGTTCATCAGTTGGTTTGTGCATTATGTATGTAGTTTTTTTTTAATTTTTATGACTTCCTAAATTTATTGAATGTTTATAAAACTCATAATCTCCTATGCAAGTATTTGTTATCTACTGTCAGTTTTGCATCCTTCACATTGCATGTTTTCCCATTTCACATTCTGCTGTTTGATTTGCAGAGGAAGTGCATAGTAACAAGACCTGTCATTACTTATGGTACTCCTAGTTTAGTAGGCAAGGGCTAGTGAACTCTATAAACTGCAGAGAATTGCTTGCTTAAGTATAGTAGGGGCTGTATATACAAGAACATAAGTGCTTCTGGGACTCCTGCATGTTGTGATTGAGGTGAAGGCCCTTGCAGTCCCCTCTAATGCAGCAGCCTATGCAAACCTACAATTCTAGGATGCAGGCATGCAAAAATAACTTGCGATATAGATAATTATCCCCTTTTGTTACTAGGATATGCTAATACCAGTCTGCTTACTTGACGAACCATGCATCATAATCTTGCCATTTCATAATGAGAAGGCAAGTTTCAGCCTGACAAGAAATAAGGACATATCTGTATACAGATGAACTGAAAACAGAAGCAGGTATTGGAGCATAGGTGTATGGTTAGCATACAAGTAAGGAACAAAGTTTCAGCCTGGACAGTACATTGTTGTGCCTCTTTATATGCCATTAAGGCATGTACACACTTCTATATTATTGAACATTTAGGCTGCACTAAGAGCACCTGCCTGCTTCCTCACTCACTAAAAATAAGTATGGGACTGTTTGCAGTCCCTCATGATACTTTCAGAACTGATACAGGTTCTGTGATGTGGTGTGGTGTCAGGCACTGCAGTGTCAAAATGGTGCCTGCAACTATATTTTTGGTAGTAGAGTCTGCCTGTGGCATCTCTAATGGAGCTGTCAAGTGTGCCTTAAAGGAAAGAATATTGGCAGTTTGTAGCTGGGCATGGACATGTGATTCTTCTTATTCCAGGGCCCTTACTAACAAAAATGGGGAACTTACAACTCTGTTGGAGCCAGTAAGAAGCAGTAACATATGTAATTGGAGGTTGCTCTCATTGCATACATTTTGGAATTAGTTCGTGCCAAGAGTGCTAATAAAATTGTAACATGTGTTATGCTGTTGTGAGTCACATGACTCAGCTGCCATCATAATGGAGCTCATTTGTGGAACTCTAGTGACTCTCCCTAGTCATGAATTGCTACAATTTATGCAAAGTGCAGGTTTCCAGGTGGGTGGGCACAATATCGTTACCGGCTGCAGTGCGTGGGCAAGTGGATGCCCTCCCCTCTTTTGTTCTAAAGTCTACAGAATGAAGTGGAGGCCAGATGCCCATACCATCACATTCTGTGCTAGTAATATTGGGATGTTTCTTGAATTGATAGTTCTTTATTATGCCCGTTTCTTGTAATAATCATGCTGTTAATTCCGTTGAAACTTCATAAGTGAGCATAAGTCATGCAATCCTTGAGAACCTGATGATCACATATTGTCTTGAGAAATTTCCCGCCTTTCATGGCGCCCAAAATTAATACAAGTATTACTATGTTCACAATAGTCCACCAAATTGATCCTGTCTTGAGCTGGATGAATTCAGTCCACACCATCACAACTTATGTCTTTAAGATATGTTTCACTGTTACCCTCCCTTCTGTATCTAGGTCTCCGAGGTGGTATTGTCCCCCAGTGCCTTGTGCATGGTTCATCTGATTCTCTGATGTGATCAGTTAAGTGATATTTGGTGAACAGTACAAATTATGAAGCTTCTCAGTATTCAGTTTTGTCAAGCATCAAGCTGCTTCCGCTCCCTTGGGTCCAAATATTCTCATTCTCAAACATCTTCAATCTGGGTTACCTTCAGAGCCTGACATCCAGTTTCACAAGAGACAAGAGGACAAGAGATTATGAAGTAAATGGTAGCAAGGCTTTTATGATATGAGTTTGTCCTTCATTCTAGTGACAAAACGTTGACATATGATACACAAAACTGCTTTGGTTCAGTCACAAAACAAAACAAGCTGGCTGCATAAGTCAGTATTGTGCTGCATTCATATTACAATAAATGGCTTGGGACCATGTCTGTAAGCTACAAATGTGAAATATCAAATCACATTTAACTCCTTGTGTGTGCCTTTAAAGGACTTGCTGCTGTGTGTGTGGAGTGGTCATTTAAATTTGTACTACATTGGACCTGCCTCAAAACGCTGCCTTCCAGCCATCAGTGAATGAGAATGACACTAAAATGGCAGAGAGAAAAATTTACATGGGAGATGTTATTGCCAAATATCGAACACGTTACCTATTATGGCTCTCTCTCTCTCTTTCTGTGTGGTTGCATCTTTGCATCTCTTCTGGCTGTGGTCATATTGCTGGCCTTTGTTTGAGTTCCAATTCTTCCAATTGCTGCTTCTTCGTTAACTGTACTTTTTTTTGTACATTTTGTATAGAGAGCTGGAATTTCAAGTTATGTTAAGGTATACAGTTTGAAAATTTCTGAGAGAAGTAGATTATTAAAACCTATCACTGTAATATTGGCAAAAGAAATAGATAATATCTAATAAGTGGATAGAAAGACCAGTTTTTGGGTGATTGTTTGGTAACAGGCTTGATGTGAGCAAACTGTTAACTGTTTCGACAGGAAGAAGAAGAAGAAAATACACCATTTGGCTCAACACATTGTTGACATTTCTATATTCATGAGACCATCCAGCAGGCAGGTTGTGACTGCATGCAGGTCAAGCCTATTACATACCTTGGAGGTAGGGCGGAGGGGGCTGAAGTAGTTGGACGCATTTTAATATTAAAAACCATTCCCTTGTATCATTTTCAAGATATTTTTATTCCATTCACCATCAGATGCAACAAAATACATTGATGTACCCAATATTCAGCCATCCTGAGGGGCATTACAACATCCAAAATTAAGCTTTATTCTAAACATCACATTGTGATAGCATATGAACTATATTGAAGTAACCCATCAGTCACAACTAAATTTTTAAAGTTGTGCGTTTTTCACTGTTTTGAAGTTTTGTCTTTTACCAAATTAAGGTTATTTTATGAAAAGTGCTTGATTATGGTGCATAATTTTACTTTTTGAAGATTTTGTAGAGTAGATTCATGGTTTTAAAGTTTTCTTTTCTTGAGTATAAACTGGTTGAAGGATTAGTATGATAGAATGTCTGTAGAGCAAGTTTATAATTTGTAGATTATGAGCTTTTTTTTATGGTGACATTGGAAATTAAAATTAATGGATACAATGAATACGATGGTGATAGAATAATTTGTTAAAAATAATTAAGTGAAATGTGAAGATTCTTATTGTTTTGAATAATCCTTGGAATTTAATTAGTGACTTGATTGTGATGTAGTTTTGAAGGTTTAAAAATCTGAAATGAAATTAATAATTTTGTTTATTAACTCAGAGTGGGAGGTAAATTTTTGTTGTTCTTATGCTAAGGAATGTGAGTATAATGAGGACTTATGTTGTTTTGTTGAAAAGATGTATAAAGTTGGAAGGTTTTTTTGTATTGTGTATAAACTGATGGATTGCTGAGTACTGGGAGAGGGTGACTGTTACTTATTGGTATGTTTGGGATAAAGCTCTGAAAATGGCATTTTATGCTAAGCTATTTTGGTTATTAAGTTGGATGTTGTTCTTTTTTATAGAGACAGTATTTTTCCATTGTGTTGAGATGTGAACCTTTTGCTGTGGTGTATAGGATTTCCATGGTATTGTCAATGGTGTCTATAGGGTGTTGATTTTCTAAAAGGTATTTTGGGAAATGTGATTTGTACTTATTTTATGAAATACTTGCAAATGCTCATTAAATGGAGTTAAAAAGTTCCTTTCAGTTTGGCCAACATGTGGTATTTCCATTCAGAACAAGTTGAGTATAAGTATTGTTACGAGGTGGGTTTTTATTTCTGAGTAGTTTTCATATTGAGTGGTTGGTATTGAATGCTATATCTAACTTGGCATGTTTAAATAATTTAGTAATGAATTTTGTGTCTTTCCCAGCATATGTAGATTTTACATAATTTGTTGTTTCTTTTTACGTTGTGGGGGTTTTTGTTCACATTTTATTAGATTCATTGTTTTAAGGGGTAATGAATTATTCTGTACACCTGTTTTCAACTAGTGGAATTGGGGGGGCCCCCCCCCCCCCGCCGCC